>CM062805.1:1123850878-1124069096 GCA_031772625.1 Pinus tabuliformis
CCGAGACTATTTATTAAATTTATGTTAATAAATTAAATTTATATTAATATATAATTTTTTTATAAGAAATATTAAAATATATATATAATATATATATATATATATATATATAATATAATAATTATTAATATATATAATATAAATTAATAATTAAAATATATTCATTATAATTATATTTACATATAATTATAAATATATTTATATATTATGTATAAATATATAATTATATAGTATATTATTAATTTATAATATATATAATTAATTAATTAATTATATATAAATTTATATATTATAATAATATATATTATTACTATATATATATATATATATTTCCTTCCCGTAGAAAAAGTCGTAATTTTATTTATATGAAAAAATTACATTTTGTAGATGCTTGAAGCATATGCAGATGGTTGTTTCTATAATGACAGGAATCAAAAGAAAAAAAGAGAAAAAGAATAAATTCCAACTAGCCTATACTTTTCTGCCCTTCTTCTTCTCCACTCATCGCCAACCTCCAGAGTCGGGAGTGGGTGCAATAATAGCTAGCTGGTTTTCCATTGTGATCATTGGATGTTCTTTGTCAGATTTCGAGCCCTCGGATCCATGAGTTCGTTTGATGCCACTTACTTCCAGTTGTGGTTCTTGTTGTTGTTTTGAATTGAGTGGCCCCAAATGAGTAACTGGGGCATTCTCTTCCTGTGTATATTTCTGTCCCGTTTGTGTGTCAGGTTCTATCTGGTTCTCTGTAGGATCTGTGTTCATGTCCTCTTCTTCCAGCGGGTCGGTATGCTGCCACCCTTTGGGCTTTTTTTGTTGTTTCTTATTCCTTTTGGGGTCCTTTCGAGCCAGTGGGCATGCATATTGGAGGTGCCCTATTTGCATGCAACCGCGACATCTGAATGTTGTGTTCTCATAGTCAAGCGGTTGTGTCCACAGAGAATTATTGAAGTCCAAAGTGATGTGATCAGGTAGCCCATGACTCAGGTCCCTTCTACGCATATTCTGGAAAATGTAAATATTCCCCTGATAGTTCTGTCTTCATCCATTTTTAGGAATTTCCCCAAGGAATTCCCAATGGCTATTAAAACTTTGTGATGCCAAAAATGTAGAGGGAGACTATGTAGCCTTACCCAAATAGGCATTGTTGAGACTTTCATTGTATTGGCATCAAAATCAGGAAACCAGGGGGTGGTGAAGAGGCCAGCACTGCCCCAAAACCAAGGCCCCTAATTGATAATGCTATCTCGTTCTTGTTTTATGTTGAATATAACTATAAAAAACCCTTTGGGCATAGGTAAATTTCACAATTAGATGTCCATGTAGAAAAGATCCATTGATCTAGAGCATCTGATTTTGGTAAGAACCCATTAAGTCTACAGATAACAACATTTTTGGATAGATTTGTGTGTAGATTAGTTACCTCCGGCAAAGATACTTGAAGCATTGGAGATTCCGGTTTTTGTTCCGCAATATAGGGGCTTGGTAGATCTGGTTTTGGTGCTGGTTTATTTTGCATTTTTCCTTTCCTTTGACTTCATCCCGAAAGGAACATGTATTTTTTGAGCTGGCTCCGTTGCATCCGCTTTGCAGTCGCAGATTTAGAATGATTTTTGAATCTTTGATGATCCCATAGTGCTGGAGTGTTTGGTTATCCTGCAAACTATGTCCTGTATATATCAGATTTTGGTGTTTTGTTGGGGTTCCAAGTTGGATCTGGATTTCCTTCTTTAAAGTTTGGATACTCACCCCCTTACTGAGCCGCATGCAGTAATGTCCATGCAGATTGGATCGATCTTTTTGGGGCCTCGCTCTGTTGGATCGGGCAATTCCTCTGTGAACCCAAATGCACCATTTAGTTTTGGATCCTGTCTACGCCTTGGTCTCTCCGGATCTGGCTTATAGGGATTGTTTTTCTGAGACCCATCCGCTCTGTCAAGAGTATCTGTATTCAGCAGGAAGATCCGGGCCTCTGTATTCAGCTTCTGTCCATTGGCATATACTCTCGTCTGTTCAGATGAGTACTCGAACGCCACAGGCCCATGAACTCTCTCACGCTATCCCAATCGGTCGCATATATATAATATTATATATAAAAATATATTATATATATTATATATAAAATATATATTATATATGAAATTAATATATATATATATATATATATATATATAATATTTAAATTAATATATTTATAATAATATTAATATAATATAATATATTTAATATAATTATATATATTAATATATATAATTATAATATATTATTTATTATATTATTATAATAATATTATATATAATATAATATAATATATATATATATAATAGAATATATATATATATAATATAATATAATATATTATATCTATATATATATATATATATATATTATATAATATATATATATATATATATATAATATAATATAATATATATATATATATATATATATCTATATCTATATCTATATCTATATCTATATCTATATATGAGGGTTGATGATTTGGCTCCTGGCTTCGGCTCCCGCTCTGCAACCTGCGAGATCTGCTTTTCGCGCGTTCTGAACCTGCGCGCGCGCCCGCTCTTTGCGAGTCCCGATCCCTGCGGACGTGTCCGTCGGGAGCTTTGCTTCAAAGCTGCGGTCGGGCTGGCTGGAGCTGCTGCCCTCCATGGAGGAGTTGACTCCTCCTCAGGGGTCTTCCTCCCCTCCTCCGTCTTCCACCGCTGAGGCCTTTAGAACCTTGCTGGCCTCTCTGCCAAAGAAGAAATCAGTGGAAGCTGCAAAGTTTGTGAAAAGATTGGAAGATATCCCCGAGATTTCCCTTCCCCCTTGAAGGTCCGATTCAAGTAGCCTTGTCCCTGGCAGATCGTGCCCTGGTCGGTCAGTTCACAGGACTATGGCCCTCTCCGAAATCAACTGAGAACTGGGTTGCAAGGAATTGGGCTCTGCTGATAAAAAACAAGGTAACCTATAACTTCCTCGGAAGAGGATATTTTTTATTTGAATTCTCTGCAAAAGAAGACAAAGATCTCATTTTCAGGAATGGCCCCTACTTCATGGGCCCCCAAGGCCTGTATTTAAACAAATGGACGCCAGACTTCGATCCGGCGGTGGATGTGCCTGTAAGACTCCCCAATCTACCCGTCCACTGCTGGAACTGGGACTCTCTGAAGCATATAGGAAACTCCCTCGGGAAATTCATTGACAATGCCAACAACAAAGACCAGTATGATTGTGCCAGGATTTGTGTGGAGGTAGACCTAGAGGTCGGACTACTAGAAGCCGTTAAAATAGTTGTAGGTACTTGGACCCATGTTCAGAAGCTAGACTATGAACATCTGCCATTTAAATGTCGGAAGTGTCATGTCTACGGACACTTTTCCAAAGACTGCCCATCTAAGGGGGTGGAAGAAAAAGGGAAAGAAGGTGGGTGGAATCAAGCAAAGCATCCCAAAACTTCACACAAGAAGAATGTAAATGCAAATTCGAAAGCTCCCCAAGCAGGCCCGGTTCAGAAGCCATCCATGGAACGCCAAGGAAATAAATTTGAGATACTTGGATCTGAAATAGTGATCATGCAGGAGACAGAAAGCCCTAAGGAGGCCCCTCCATCCAAAGCCTCCCCCTCCAAAAGCATACCAGAGAGATCCAAGGAGAGGTTATCAGAGGAAGAAGAGGAAACCCAAGAGTCCGAGGAATCGGAGGAAGAAGGGGAAATAGGTGAATCTCAGTCTTCCCCCAGAAGATCTACAAGAGGACGCATGTCAGCAAAGGAAAAAAGAGAACAAGAAACCTATAAGGACAAGCTTCAGGGCAGCCAGCCAACTCTAGAGAAACTCCTAGCAAAAACCCCGAAGATGAAGAAGATCCAAACCCAGAGCTCCAAGGGAGCTCACCACAGCAAAAGTAAATAATGAAAATAGTCTCCTGGAACTGTAGGGGAATGGGCACCAAAGCCAAGGAAGAAGCAATGAACAGTTTAATAAGATTGGAAGCCCCGGACATCCTTCTCATCCAGGAGACTAAATTGGAGGATTCAACCTTCCTCCAGGCAAGCAAAAAATTTTGGAAGAAAGAAGGAGCGCATGCAACCTCCGCCCATGGAGCTTCGGGAGGACTTGGGTCGCTCTGGAATCCCAATAAGTTCTCATTAATCTCTTAGTCCCTGAACACCCATTGGATTTTTTTAAAAATGCAACACTTAGAATCTAAGGAATTATTTGCCTGTCCAATGTTTATGCTCCTAACAATGCAGGTGAGAAAAAACTATGTTGGGACTCTATCAAAAACTTTGCAGATATAGAAAACTTGGAGAACACAATCATATCCGGAGACCTCAACCTCACCCTCCTCTCGTTAGAAAAAAGAGGAGGCAGCATAGTCACGGATCCGGTAAGAGAATTAGTGGAAGACCTCATGCAAGATTGGGATTTGATAGACATTAAGCCGACCACGGGTAACTTCACTTGGTCAAATAAGAGAGTTGGCCCGGGATACATAGCGGCAAGACTAGACAGATTTTTGGTACAAAGTTCCTTCCTTCTTCTTGGATTAGAAGCTAGAATGCGAATTCTCCAAAGCAACATTTCAGACCACAAGCCCATCAACCTTGAGCTGTTGACCCCCAAGGATTTGGGGCCTATACCTTTAAGATTCAGCTCCCTTTGGATCAAAGAGAAAGACTTTATGGAAAAGATCAGAGACTGTTGGAAAGAGCCAGTCAAGGGATTCGCTTTTTTTGTGTGGGAGGAAAAACTAAGAAGAGTTAAAGGCACGCTGAAAAATTGGGCTAAGACCCTGCCCAATCTTGCTGCTGAAAGGAAAAAAATACAAAGTGATTTAGAAAGACAACATCTCCATCTTGAAGTAGCTGATATCACTAAAGATGAGTTGGAAAAGGAGGCCAAACTTCAACAAAGCTTCCACAAGGCCTGTCTAGCAGAAGAAGAATACTGGAGGCTCAAGTCCAGGAGCCTCTGGCTCAAATCTGGAGACAAAAACTCCTCCTTTTTCCATAAACAAGCCTAAGCCAGGAAAGGCTACAACTCCATCACTGAAATAAAAGAAGACAACCGTGTTTTGAAGAATTTTACCAACATAAAAAAGGCAGCCTCAGAGCACTTTGAGCGCTGTATAAAGAAGTTTCAGGACCTGGACGCTGTCCCTAACATGATCACCTCCAAAATGAAACAGGTACTTGAAGGCAAAATCACGCAAAAGGAAGTCAAGGAGGCTCTCTTCGCAATGGACCCCGATAAAGCTCTGGGATCAGACAGTTTCACGCCTAGATTCCTCCAGACCTGTTGGCAGATTGTAGAGAAGGATTTCTACAAAATGATACAGAAATCCCAAGACTGTCAGAAGATTGGAGGCTGTACAAATTCAGCCTTTCTTGCCCTCATTCCCAAAGAGAAAGGAGCAAACTCTTTTAGAAATTTCGCCCAATTTCCTTATGCAATATTGGGTACAAAGTCATAACCAAAGTGATGACTAACAGGTTGAAAAGAATTCTTCCTAAAATCATCTCGGACAATCAAGGTGGATTTATCCATGGCAGGCAACTGGTGGACAATTTTGTGCTGGTTCAAGAGGCGATTCACTCCAGCCTGCACCGAAAGGAAAAAGGTATGGTTATTAAATTAGATCTTGCAAATGCTTTTGACCGTGTTAGACATAGTTTTTTGTTTGAGGTGCTGCAAAAAATGGGGTTCGGTCAAAACTTCATCAAGTGGATTAGAGCCTGTATCTCGGAACCTTGGGTTGCCCCCTTGGTGAACGGAAGGGCAGCTAAATTCTTCATAGCCTCTAGAGGGCTGAGGCAGGGGTGCCCCCTTTGTCCACTCCTATTCGTTCTTCAGGCCTCTGTTCTCAACTTCTATCTTCAAAGAAAGCAACAAGAACAAGAAATCTCTAGCCTATGCATAGATAGAGGGGTTAAAAGCATCAATCATGCCCTCTTCGCGGATGATACTCTTCTGCTGGGGGATGCATCTCCACTTTCAGCAACCAAATTCAAAGAAATTCTAGAAGATTATTGTAAAGTCTCGGGCAATGTTCTAAACATCACCAAATGCCATATCTACTGTTGGAATATTCTTGCCTCAACTGCAAGCTCCATTGCTAGATGTCTCAGTTTTGCAGTCTCAACTTCTTTGTCCTCATTTAAATATCTAGGACTACCCATCCTCCATTAAAGGGCCTTGAGTAAAGATTGGTATCCTCAGTTAGACAAATTTAAAACAAAAATGCAGGCCTGGGGGTCCTCCTGGCTCAATATAGCTGGAAAATCAGTCCTCATTAAAGTAGTGCTCAACAACCTTCCTCTATTCAAATTCTCAGTTCTATTGGTGCCAGTGGGAATCATCAAAAAGATGGAGGAACTAATCAGAATGTTTTTCTGGAAAGGAGGCAAGCAAAACGAGAAGAAAATTTCCCTAGTTAATTGGGAAACAGTCACCAGACCAACTCAGGAGGGAGGCTTGAACTTCAAAGATCTCAGTGTCCAAAACTTAGCCATGGGAGCCAAATTGATTTGGAAAATCATAGCTCCAAATCCTGGTTGGGTGCAAGTTGCATTGTGGAGGAAGTACTTCAGAGGACCGAGACTTAGATGTCTGGATCAGCCCAAGAACCACTTCAATTCTCCTTTCAGCAGGTTCATCAGCAGAACTAGTCCGTTGATAAGGAATCATTCCTTCTGGATTCCAGGCAATGGAAAACACATTCATCTCTGGAACGACAACATCTTAAATAGACCTCCACTGGAAGAATCAAAAGGCATGTCTGAGTTGCAGCGCTGGATGTCAGAGGCCAGTATAAACTCATTGTGGGATCTCTCAATTTGGAAAGACGATGTGTGGTCGGGTTGGAAACAGCTCCCAGTCCCACCCAACTTACGCCCTGACCTGGAAACGTTAATCACACAGTTACATGGGCTGGCTCCAATTCAAGTAAGCAAGCAGGACGTGAGAGGCTGGGGATCAAATCGAGCAGGTTATTCTGTAGCCCAGGGCTATGTCAAATGCCTTGAGAGGCCCCACGTGCCTCCCAATCCTGCCCCCTGGGTTGGCATATGGAAAATTCCTTCAATTCCTAAGGTAGATCACTTCTGTTGGCTTCTCTGCCACCAGAAAATTCTGACTAAAGACAGACTTCAGAAAAGGGGCTTCTACGGTCCTTCTAGATGCTCTCTTTGTAAGGAAAACTCAGAATCTGCCTTCCACCTCATGATTGAGTGCAAGTTCGCAGCCTCCATATGGCAAGAGCTGCTTGTCTCCTGGAAGTATAAATTCACTTTCCCCTCCTCAGTCTCAGAACTATTTGCAGGATGGATGGCTAGATACCCAGGCTCATCTCCAAAAAATAAAACAATCAGGTCAGCGTGGAGTGCTCTGCCTAAATTCATCAGCTGGAAAGTCTGGCTGGAAAGGAACCGAAGGATTTTTCAAAATAAGGAACAGGACTTCAGAATAGTGGCCAACTTAGTAAAATATCAGCTAGTTGAGTGGCTGGAAGACAAAGGAGACAACACAAATTTAAGCCAGTAGGACATAGAGCTGGGAATTGCTCTCAATTTCAAATTTCCAAAAGCGAATAGCTCTCATCCTCCTTGCAAAGAATGGCAAGTCAGGAAAAATGAAGCTGATTTTAAAATCTGGATGTCCAATCAAACCTTTCCATCCCTCTTCTTCGATGGGGCTGCCAAAGGGGATCCAGGTACTGCTTGAGTAGGAGGTCTCATCACAAATCCAGATGAAACAACTATGCACATATTTGCTTGGGGATTAGGCCACTCCTCAAGTATTCAAGCTGAAGCGATGGCCCTTTTCCAAGGAATCAAATTCCTCAAAGAGCTGGGCTTCAAGGAGGCAAATGTCTTCGGAGACTCCCAGGTGATCATCCAAGTAGTGGCGACCAACTCCAATCCAGCGGACCTGCAACTTGCAAGGATAATTTCAAGGATCAAAGACATGGCAAAATCCCTGAATCTGAAATACTTCCATGTTTTGAGAACAAATAACAAAGAAACATATAATGAGGCAAACAAGGCAGTGCATTTAGATGCCGGTTCTTTTCTCAGAGACAATGTAATCCTTTGGGATCCAATCCCTTAAAGTGCCATGTTCTTTTACTTCCTTCTACATTAGTTTGTTTTTATTTTTCAGCTCGGGAAATTAGCATCAGAAGTACACTATATTAAATGTAAAAAGAGGAGCTTGCTAAGAGTAGGTGTTATATTCGTCTGGCTGAAAAGTCACGCAGAACTCTACCTCTTCTTTTGTAACCGAATTTGTGGCTCTTTGCCACTCAGTTAATGAAGTCCCATAACCGTTTTTGTAAAATAAATAAATAAATAAATATAATATATATATATATATATATATATATATATATATATATATATATATATATATTATTATATCTAGATTGCATTTTTTGGGTTAAAAAGTGTGATTTTTGCTCCGTGGACCCCGAGCAGCAAATCTCAAAAAATATTGTCGCCTTTATCACGGCTAGTTCTTGTGACCTGTGGAAAAGACCAGAAAGCTTGCGGAAGTCAGAAATTTAATAGATCTATAGTTAAAAAGCTAGGAAAAATTAAGAGACTTGAAAAAAGAAGAAACCCGAAGCTGAAAACCAAAGGTCACCCAAGTTTCTGGATCTGAAGTATAAACTCAGCGGAGTCACCAATTTTGTTGTAGTGTTCTGTTCTCAAAGTGTACAAAAAGAACCCACTTAAGATTGTGGATGACAAACAATATCAACAATATAAATTTCTACTAAACATTGTAGATCTGCAACAACTGATATAAAAAAAACTTACCAAAGTCTTGATCTATGCCAAAATCATAGTTAAACAGCAAAAAGAAAGACTAATAGCTCCAATCATCCAATGGAAACAAGATATACAAAGAATAGTTTTATTATAACACCTGTGAAGGGAACAAATAAATGTTACCAGTCCCCCTCTATGGGATGGGTTCTTAACTATCCTCAAACGTCTTCAGCTTGTGTAAAGTCTCTCTCCTCTATAATGTGTAAACCCAACAAAAATGGTGTGTGACAATGAAAATAATCAGAGTCACAACAATGAGTGCAACAATGAAAATAATCAAAAGTGAATAATGAATGGAAAAGCCTTCTATTTATAACAAATATTGAGTTATCCTCGAATGATGAGAAATAATAAAATATTATTGATTCCATTCTTGAAATAACCACTGATAATATTTTATTATATTTGGTTAGGAGGGAAAAAGTACTTAAACTTTTATTTAGAAATAATAAATAAATAAATGATTTATTTGTCATCTCTTTACATTATTATCCCTACCATATCCTTTATTTATTACACATTATTCTCTAACTTCTTCACATATCTAATCCTGGTGATGAACCACGGAGGATGGTTCGAAACGTCGATACATAAAACAAGTAAAATGCAATGAATCCAGAAGAGAGAACCACACAAAATAATGATTTATTTAATTATTCCTAAGGGATTTAGTCAAATTTGACAAAGAATAATAATTAATTAGTGATTAATTAATTATTCTTATATAAAAATAAAATAAATAATGATTTATCTGTTTATTTTTCATAATTAGGTCAGATATGACAAGGAATAATAATTGAACAAAGATTTAATTAATTATTCCTAGAAGAAAATCAAATAAATAGTGATTTATTTAATTATTCTTCATGGTTTTAACTATAAATTACTTAACAAAGGTGGTTTATTAGTAATTTCTCACAGTGAAAGCAATTTTACTATGGTAAAATTGGCTTTACATGGTGTACTTCGATCCATCTAGTAAATTAGGATAGATGATCAATTTTTTGGTGATAAAAAAGAGGGTTAAGTTTCATCTTTTGGATAGCGTCTTTTGATTTACAACACAAGAGTTTTTCCTTTCTGCTATCATGAGAATTCCCTTCAGTCTTTGCAGATATCTTTTTATTCAATGCTTGTTTTGGATTGGAAGTATTTTTCGTTAAAGTTCGAGTTGAAGTTTTGTTTTCAGTTTTTCTCATTACCAATTTATTGGCCATAGCACATTAGTATATGAGTGAAGGGTGGTTGAAAGCAAGCCTGTTCTAGTGCAGGAACAACGAGTTCTAAGTACAATAACAGAGCATTCTAGTAAAGGAACATAACGTTCCAGTACAGGAACACAACATTCCAGTACCAGAACAGAGTACTTCAGTGTAGGAACGAAACTCATTTCGGTACAAGAACGTGATTTCTCTGGTACAAGAATGAGATATTTTCAGTAAAGGAAACAAATTTAAAGGCATAATAGAAAATCATTCTTTTTGTTTTCTAAGCATTGGAATTCAATCATAGGAACATACTTTATCTTTTAATATCTTTTTGAGATTGATTGCAAGGCATGCTTTAATTTTTTTGTCAAAGTTTTTGGCGAGTATTTTTCTGGAGTAAATCTAGTACCTAGAGTGGCTTGGTGTCATTTTGCTGAAATGTTTTCTTTGCAATCTATTTCTTGTTGATTCTTCAAAATTTAGTTAATGGATTAGAACTAGGATTTACACAAGTTAAGACTAGAAGTCTTTGGCATTTCCTGTGCTACGCCTCGAAGCTTACATGGCCCTGGTTTGACAAATTAAGTGTTGAAGGAGTTCATTGAATTGTAACTCCAGCACCCAACAGAAGTTGGGTTCGAGGTCCTCCCTGTGAAGTATCTGGTTGTTCTATTTCTCTAAATTAGATCTTTATTGTTGTTGAAGTTGTTGATAACCTAGTTTTGAATTTTCTTTTTCTACGACCTATAAGTTGGCTCCTTTCTGCTTTCTCTTTCTTGTTTTTGTGAAAAGGGTTTGAGATTCTTTGGTGAATGCGAGATTTCAGTTTTCTAAGGTCTTTCTAATTCGCCCAATCTCTTGCATCTTTTTTCCAAGTTATTGAAGTTGTAAATCTCTTATTTGCACTTGTTTTTCAATCTTTATGATCATATTTGCGACTAGGTGAACTTGAGTGTTCTTTATGCTTTGGCTTTAAGATATTTAATTTGCTTCCCTTTTTGAACTTTCAGTTTTCAAGATACTTAAAAGAAAAATAAAGTCACTTTCTTGTTGCTTTCTTTTATTTTTTATTGGTTCGTAGTCTTTCTGGTTTTGGCAAATGTACAAGTTGTTGTGATAAGGTAAAATATTTGTTTTTCTCTTTGGGAAGTGTATTTTGCTTTGGGATTTGCTTCTCTTTGTTGTTTGGATTTTCCTTTATCTTATTGGTCACATTTTCTTTCCTTTAGAATTATCTTTGAATACTGCATTTACATACTAGTGTTCATTAGGTTAGATGCAATTTAGATATCATTTAGTTCTTTTTGTTAGATTTTGAATGTGTGAGTGCTCGATTGGAAAAGAAAAAAGTTTTGCTTTATTACGTTTCTCGTATTAACTTATAGAAGTCTCTATTCATCGATGAAAATAAGAGTTGCATTTTCATGTAGCCTACATTTTTCTTATTGATTTATTTTGAAATATAACACCATCAGTTGCACTACTATTTCCCTCGTCCTAAACAACAAACAATTAAAATGAACGTGAAATTAAAATGAACTAGATTTTTTTCTTTTTGGCATAGGAACATCAGCTAGTCTAGGGCATTTTAGGGCCTTGGAATAGGTGTGTGGAGAGTAAAATCTCCAAGGCCACTGAAACTGAAAAGTATAGAAATTGATTATTGAGTGGAAATCTAGTGTCGTTAAGCTATATGGGAAAGCTCCTCCTCTAACACGAGAGTCAAACACGAGGATGTGTGAAGATAGGGAAAGAGAGATACCCCCTTTCCTACTTGTTGGATCACGCGTCCACGACTGTTCCCGCGGCTTCCAATTAAGAGATGGTGACCTTAGTTGCCTTTCCTAGGGACCACATAGGTGAATATGGGCGGAACGCCTATAGTACCTGAGGCAGACGTTGCATCACTTTCATAGTACTTCTGGAGGGTTCCCTCGCGAAGCCTAGGTACTTGCACTGAAAAAGGCTATTTTTTATAGGTCATCGTAACTTCTTCTGATACCTTCGCTAGTATGCTTGGGTCTTCATCATCCCAACTTACCTTTGGGAGGTCCTTTTCTTTACTTTCTTATATTTTTGTGCTCGATTGTAATCAATCAGAGCAGAAATAATTGGAAGTTGTTTGCTTGTTTTTATCTTTAGTACCTTTTTTAGTGAGTACTTTATGCTCCTAGCTTGCCTTAGGTGATTTGATTCTTTAATTTTTCTTTATATATAATGGCGGTTGATTGACAGATTCCTCGGTCTAGAAGGCTTCGTGAGCTTTCACCTACAAGTTTCGAGCCTTCACCAAGAAGGAATAGGAGTAATTAAGTTATTTCCTTTGAACCAGTGCAATCTAGCTCAACAAAGACAAATCCTTCACCCAAGGTTCATATTTTAGAGGGAGAACCTAGTCTAGCTCATAATTAAGGTGGAAATTCTCCAGCTCTTGCTAGAGTACTCTTCTAGTCAGAAGACCAAGTAGAAGTTAAAGATGTTCCAAATTGTTGGCGGGAAAAAATTCCCTAAGGAAGACATCAACAAGAACCATACTTTCAAGCAAGAAAATTATACAAACTACCAAATTTGGGTTTGAGAGGAGTAACTGTAGGTCCTATGTTTGATGTCATCCCATAGGGTCCAAGCCCTCTGCTTCCTCCCAAGCAAGAAAACCTGCAACACAGTTCAGAGAAGAATATACATAGCAAGTAGTTCAAAGTGTGTGCATAATAAACATGTTAGATCATCAATCATAAACATATAATTCATGACATATTACACATAAAAACATGAGATCATAACATATCGAAAACTAGACAGAGCTTCTTTGTTGCTATGAGTAAAGAGTAGTGGAGAGATACAACTTGATCTGACCATGGCACCAATGAAACCTTCCTCTGGATCCGTCTAGCCCAAGCCTCAAAGATCACCTCTTGAGCATGTGAAAAAGGATGCCATATAATGAAGGATGGGCATATATACAAGGAAATGAGGGTTTCCTATGGCTGGGAATGCAGGAGGCACAAGGAAAATCATACTTGATCTAGGGACATAAAAGACTATAATGTCGATATCTTATCTCCTTGATCCTTTTAGACCCTCCCATAAGGTGTATAAATACCACCAGAAATTAGTTGATTCAGTTAAGCCACAGGTTCTTGTAGGTGGTATTTTGGTGAAACTCGTAAACCTCACTCGAAAAATAGGATATTATTTTATTTTTTTCATATTTTAAATAATATACGCGGGTTATGTATTATGGTACCCATGTGTGTACATGCTTTTTAAAGGGCAGAGTCACGTATGGAATTCAAAATAATGTCTTTTAATAATGATCAAGTCTGTATGGGAAAGGGTTGTCCAAGGCCATACCAGAGCATAAAAAATACAAGAGTGTTGAATGATCATAAAACAGACGCCCCCTAATATATGAGGTCAGAAGGGGTACATGATGGCCGAAAGGTATCAAGTACAAAGAGAGACCATATGAGGACCTGAGAGGAGATCACCAAATTCCACCTCACTGAATACTTATGTAAGGAGTCAGAAAGAAGACTCATGTCTGAGGTGGGCATACCCATGCTCAGAGATAGTAAATCATGTTTGTTGATCAAGTATAGAGTAGATCCAACATGTATACATAAGTGTACAGAAAATACTGAAGAATACATAGTGGATCATCTGATCATAGCTGCAAAGGAACACAACAGAGCTATGTCTCAATATCACATATAGAAGAAAATATGATCAATGATGCTAAAAGAATGTGTGATCACTGATGCTGCATAATTGATCCTCATAATAGTACCAAGTCATATAGGTGGAATAGTGGTATTGCATAAACTCGGGTGTCAACATACGAGAAACTAGTGTGATGAATTGAAACATATAAGGGTGGCTGATAACAATGGCAGAAAATTGAAGGAGCTGAAAAGTGAACCAAGATGCTGACACAACTCGAGGTCTTCACTGACCGTAGATGGTACATTTCTACACCATGGGAATAAATAGGATGAATTCGACCACGTGAGAAATCGTTTGATTAGAAATCATTGATCTATATGGTTAACAAATGCGAGACAACTCATTGATAATGATGATGAGAGTAAAGGTACCCTAGTACAATCTAAAAAGTGTGAATAAATGTTTTAAAGTCAAACACTTGAGAGAATATATCAATCATGAGGCATTGATGTATTCTCATTGTCAGTAATGAAGTAGTCTGCCACTGATGACTGAAAATCCTAAGGTACTGAAAAGGACTCTAGATCTTGTTCTGAGAGCAATGAGTTGGATTTGATGGGAAAATGTTTGCTGGAAGGGAGGCATTAAGCCATCCTACATCAACCAACATGAGTGTAACCCACAGGCTAATAATTTGGAAGAACTCGGGCGAAAAGAGATGAAGTAACCATTCTGAAGTATGTGTCCACTGTACATAAGATGTGGCTAGCACACAAAAGAAACCCTATGAACCAACCAATAATGGGATCTGACATAAAGGCGAGGAATCCACCAATAGGGTTGAATGTAAACCAAGGTACTGCATGAATCCAAATGTGTGATAATGTATGGTGACGTTGAACACAAGGGAAACACTCAGTTAAAGACCTGTGGTATTGATCAATGTTGAGCACAAGGTCACCTATTAATGATGTAAATAGGGCCAGGGTGCGGCTCTAGGCTTACTCTTAGAGAAATTTGTCAAAATCGATAAGAGAAAACTCACCAGCAAGAAGTCAGTGGAGACCTTCTTAACTGGCACAAGCGAAGGACCAAATAACTAATGTGATACTAAAGATAACTTGAAAGGCTGAATATGGCTGACTGAAAATGATAAAAGAGACACCGCAGAATGGCTGACACGGATTTACCTCCCTTGAGCAAAAACATGACTCAAAATGTGACTCTATGGAAACATAAAATAACTTTGTATAAGTTTGCAATGCAGGAGGCATTAACAAACTCTCGATAACCAATCAGAGGAGGATTGACTCAGAAACAAGGTTATGTCTCTCCTAAAGGCAAACTAAGTCCCATCCCAATATAGGAAAGACTTATTTTGAGTGCTTTGTTCAAGGGTGACACAAATGATTGTTGTTGCCATGAAATACGTAAGTAAATGTCTCATTCCCACTCTTTTTTGGAATATATGATTTTTTTTGGCTTTTTCATATTTAAAGCCTAGAAAAGAATAAAGGAATGCCTATAATACAGTGGAAAGAATGAGTGTTAAGCGTAGATGCACTAGTTCCTGGGACTAGTACATTCATATGATCAATGCAAGGTGGCGAATATTGGTCACCAACACTCAAAGTAATGTTATTTCCATAGATAAAAGGTGTCAAGTCACAGAGGCTAATGAATGCATGGTTTGAACTTGTAGAAAGGTCACGGTCAAAGGTGGCTTATAAATGAGTCCAAGTGAATTCGGCTTAAGACCAAAAGGGTACAAGTATTCAATATTCAATGCAGCAATACAACTTAACACATGGGAGCCTCTAGGGTATAAATTCATAATGATAGCGAAGAACAAGAGGAATAAGGCTTCATCACAAAGTCATGAAGAGACTAAAGAGGACTCCCGAGCCTAAAAATTTCTTGTAGCATGGGAAACATATGCTAGTGAGAATCTAAAAAGGAATCCCATAGAAGGAGTGCCTTTACCACTATGTTACGGTTTTATAAGATGGTGAATGAAATTGGTTTGAAAACTGCAACATAATGGGGTTGACCCTATGGAAAAATATCACAGTATGAGGTTACGATGCATAATGCAACGCAAAAAGTGATATGTCCTAACATATATGCCAGTGACAAAAATTATAGCTGCCATAGTATGTGCTTGTGGAGTCAAAGTGGTGAAAAAATGTCACAAAGTCTTCATTTACCCTAGAAAACAACCTCCCCCAACACTTCAAGCCAAAAAGTTAAAAAGTTCATGAAATAATAAAGTTAAAAATTATGAACTTTATAAAAGTGGGTTTTAAAATTTTAATATAAAAGGACATTTTGACTCACCAAAATTTAATTTGAACTTGCAAGTGTTGAGAGCTTGGGAGAAAACTTGGGCAACTCCATTTCACAATTTCCTCAACCAATTTGTCAACCAAATCTTCCAGGTAATTCTAAATTCACAATCTCATCCATTTGATTGCATTTTAAATGGATTCATTTTTAACTGTAGGATTTTGTTTTAGAAATTTCCTCTCCGCGTACGCAGGTCGGCTCTTTGGAAATGATATATAAAAATCCCTACATGCAAGTTTCCAAAGGAAAATTTGCGTGTATACGTGACTATCTCTTAAGAAAGTTGCGTACGTGCAGAGAAGAATGAAAAATCCAATTTCTAATGGATGAATTCCCTCAAATTTACAGGATGACAATCATTTGGAGAGAGAGGGAGCACAATGATGTTGACAATGAGGTTTTAAATGATCCTTTGGCATTGGATGCATTGAGAGGATGCAGATTGCTCAAGTTTTTTATGATGCCAAATATGAAAACCCAAACTCGATTGTTAGAGATGCTTATTCATTACTGGGATCTAGAGAAAGAGCTCTTTATGATTGATCATATGCCCTTACAGATTGAGGTAGAAGATATTTACTTCATCATTGGAATTTCTTGAAGAGGGGAAGCAGTTGATCTGAAAGAGAGGGCCCAGGGAGGCCTGGATGTTTTATATTACATAGGTCTCTACTATACACTAGGGACAACAAGGTCGGGACACAAATTCCAATAAAAAATGTAGGGAGCCTATGTATTAAAATTATCCTCTTTACCATTTTCAGGGTAGAAATCTCGGCATCACTACATCATGCCTCTCAACCTGCCATGTTCTTGTTAGTATAATGCCTTCGTCTGATAGTCTTTGATTGGTGCACAATGCTCTTGGTTTGCATGACAAAGAAATTGTCTTTAGTGAGACAAGGGAAAATGAATCATTTTGGCTATGGAAACATAATTTTTTCATTTTTCTTTGAGAGATTCCCATCACTTCGACCCAGAGTGTCTATAGCCATTAGTAGTCCTAGGGATTTGAGGATGGCTAGATGGGCTGACTTGATCAAGCGACTTGGCGAAGGTGAAGTCACTCGAGCAACATTTGACGACGAGTTCTTCCTCTGGTGGGAGAAACAAGTTGTACTTATAAATGACTACCCTTATGCAGGCATATATTATCAAGAGGACCTAGAACTGACACTTCTCGAGGGCACTGCATGGGGCGATATTGGTAAAAAATTTAAAATTTTATGTTATTTGAATTCTTTTGGATTTTTAATATGATCCTAAGAAGTTAAAATTATTTTTCCGTGAAACAAAAATCTTACAATATTATTTGATCATGATGCAAATGTTGGACCAGTGAGACTTGAGGGTTTACTTAGGCGGAAGCAGAGACACAAAGAGAGTGGCAACAAAGTCTGAGAGAGTCCTTCATGCAGTCCAAAGGAACTTGGAGATTTTGACTCCCCAGGTTCCCATGGTAGTGGTAGAGGATCTCCCTGAGGCCATTCAAAGATGAGTGGTAGGAGTACCACAGGAGTGGGTGTGGCTCCTTCGATGGGTGGCGAATGCCATCATCTTTTTTTGTGACACTCATCCAGGGTAGGACCCATAGACTTAGATTAGATGACTGGTCTTTTATGGACATGATCGGGCTTAAGCCCTAATTTTGTAGGAAATATGTCCACATTTTGTAACATTTTGGACCTATTATTTATGATTTTATGATTTTTTTGGTTTTAATGTGATGAATGATTAATGTGCCAATATAATGTTTGATTAGCTATAGAATCAACAAGTGAATTTTCTAATCACGGAATATGAATAAAGGTAATAAAATTAAATGATCTTTGTAATAATCTCACTCTCAGAAATTGGCAATGTAATTTAAAGGATCTCTCATACGATACATGTTATTTAATTGACACACCACCAGTTGTGAATCCAAATAAACCACTAACGATTCAATACCAAAAGATATCACTTCAGATAGTAAATTAATGACAACATTGTATTCAACCATATTGTTGGAAGTGGGACCAATACATATGCCTCTTGAGACTCACAATTGACTAGATGGATAATATATTACCCAAGTGGTGGAAGCTAAGTTCTGAGTATGCCTACTGGAACCATCGGTGAATCCTAGATACACTAGATCACCCATCAAATTTTTTTGAAGTAGATCAAAGATACCAATATCACCATGAGACCCATAGATAGAAACAAACAACTATGCATAATATTTACAAAACAAAGCAAATGCTAGGAAATATCCTAGGCATAATAATTCTCAAGATAGAGCCCATTTTTGGGCTTCAAAATCATGTTTCCATTAAATTCATCCAACTCATATGCACCTTTCTTCAAGACCTTTTTGATGATAAAAGGACAATACCATATGGGTTTTAACTTGCCTGCCCCTAATGTGTCGTTATCTTGGTCATAGACCAGGACAAGGTCACATTCAGAGAAAACCCTAAGATGCACAATCTTAATTATTTGGGGGTTTATGCAGTGCATTATATTAGATATCATTCTGGGATGCACAATCTTGTCATATTGAGCCTTTTCTCTCTTTTATGAGCTTCATTCATTGTGATTGCATCCTGACGCTTATCATCGAGATGTTCCAAATGAATAAGGCATTCTTCAAGACTAGTGGTGTCTGGAAGAAGTTGAACCGCTAATTTAAGAGACAAGATCTCACATTCCACAGGGAAGATTGATTCCAAACCATAAACTAGTTAAAAGGGAGTAAAACCCATGGTGGTCTTGAGAGACATCCGGTATGCCCAAAGTGCAGGATATAGCATGATGTTCCAGTTAGATTTAGCTTTATTGATTGTTCTTTAAAGGATAGTTTTTAGGGATTTGTTTACAGCTTCAACCTATCCATTCGCTTGAGGGTAGTATGGAGATGAATACTCTTGCCGAAATCCCAATTTTAAAGCCTCAAACATCATCTTATTCTAAAAATAACTGTCATGATCAACAACAATTTCCCTTGGAATATTGAAATGTGAAATGATTTGGTTAAATAGGAAATTTTTTTTTGTCTCACAGTCATTATTGAAAGTAGGCATAGCTTCGACCCACTTCATAAAGTAGTCTACTTCTGCGATAATGTACTTGTGACCCTTAGTCGAAGCTGGGTTATAAGTCGTAAAATCATTGCCCCATTTAGAGAAAGGAACAACAGTGATGACAGGGAAAAGTGAAGCTGGGTGAGTGCACATTTTCCGAGTGTATACTTGACAAGGATGGCACTTCTTTACCGCTTCAATGCAATCTTTGAAAAGCGATGACCAAAACTAGCTTGCACACAAGATTTTTTTTGCCTGTAGCAAGCCCAGATAGATGACCTCCACAAGATCCATTGTGGCAGTAATTTATAACAGGCTCAGCTTCTTCTAGGGTTAAACAATGCCTAAGGATTGAGTCAATGCCGCAATGATCAAAAGTGTCACTGATAATAATATAATTTTTAGCTAGGTGATGCAATTTTCTACGTCCATCCTTCGAAAACATATGAGGGAACTTCAAAGTCTAGAAATATACTATGATGTCTCCAAACCAAGGATCTTGTGAAGATATTAGGAATATATGTTCATTAGGAAATGACTCTTCATAAACAACATTCTCTTCAAAAGGCAACTCCGAAATCAATTCTGTGAATACCGAAAAAAATTTAGACTTGGCTGACCTAAATTTGACATCAAATTCTTGTAAGATGACAAACCATTTATTATAATTCCCCCAATCACTCGCCTATTGAGGACAAACTGAAATGGGTTGACATCATCCAACACAAAAGTTCTTCTAAGTAGAATGTAATGACGAAGCCGCTGGACAACGTGAACGACTACCAAAGAACATTTCTCTATATGAGAAAACCTAAGTTCAGGACTGACTAAGCCTCACATCAGATAATAAATCACATGCTCTCTAAGAGCATCATCTTCCTAAACCAGAACCATACCAATGGTTGATTATGCTAAAGTGAGATACAAGAGGAATCCCTGCTATAATCGAGTGGACTCAAAAAAGGAGCATAGGTCAATGCATTTTTCAAAGCATCGAAGGAGCATTGAGTGAAATCATCCCAAACAAATGGAACTCCTTTCGTAATCTCATCATAATTTGCGATAAATATCCTTAAGAAATTGGCTTTTCCTTTGAGACTTTGAAGTTTACGAACAGTCAATGGGGGAGGCAATTGAATTATTTCCTCAACATTGAAGGGATCAACACGAATCCATTCATTGGACACAATGAATCCCAATAACTGACCAGATGTGACAGTGAAAACACATTTATTAGGGTCCTACCTGATCTTATAGTGATGACATCTTTCAAAAACTAAATGAATGTGTTTTGGATGATCTATTCTCTTTCGTGAATGAGCATCTAGGTCATCCAAATATGCCTCTATTATGTGCTTAATGTCGTGGAAAGCATAAGGCATGGCCCATTGAAAAGTATCTCCCACATTTTTTAGGCCAAAAGGCTTCTTCTTGTATGCAAACGTACCCTAAGGGAAAATAAATGTTCTCTTGTGTTGATCTTCATGACTGATAGTTATTTGATTATAACTTGAGAAACCATCCATGCAGGAAATACCTCATTTCCAGCACACTCATCAATGAGTTGATCAATAAAGGGAGTGAGGAAATTATTTTACGACAAGCCTTATTCAAATCCCTAAATTCGATGCATACCCGGATCGTTCCTTGCTTTTTATCAACGGGGATTGGATTCGATACCCACTCAGTTAGAGGAACGGGGTATATGAAACCTGCCTTAAGCAACTTTTCAACCTCAGCTTTATAGTTGCAACTTTCCTAGGATTTATCATTCGAAGCTTTTGTCGTATAGGCTTAGCATTTTAGTATGTTTTGATCTCATGTTGAACTATTGATGGATCAATTCCAAGGATTTCTTCATAAAACCAAGCAAACACATCTCGAAACTCCTTAAAGAAGTCAGTATAAATATTGATTTCTTTAGGGGAACATTCATCTTCGATGAAGATATTCTCGATGATATTGGGATTCCCCAAAATGTTCAGTGGAATGGGTTTTAATATATTAAATATATTACCTTCGACAAAAATCTGTGATGGGACTAAAGGATTTAGAATTTTATGAACACTTCCAATTGAAGAAGGATTAGACAAATTTGATTCAACTTCATGCAAATCAAGGAGAAAATATTACTGATGATGCAAATCATCCCACGATCTTTATGTACTAGTCATTGCTTCTAAAATTTCCTCTTCGAATGGTAAGACGATATTAAGGAACTCCATAGTTGAAGTAGAGTCAACAGTACAAACTAGAGCCACATCACTATCCAAATCCTCTGATGGGGGAGGAATGCGGTAAGAATTTGCAGAATTCATAATAGATTGGTATGTGATTTATGTTGCAGATATAGGATATGCCATTCCACTTACTTTCCCCTTTTTTAATGTGGTAATAAGGGGTTTTAAGGGCCAAGGGTTAGAAAAATAATGAGTTTTGAATGAACCTTTTTAAGGAAAGATCTTGCAGGATGAAATGGAATTAATATGAGTGATAGGAGGAGGAAAATCAAAAGCACCCATCAACAAGGAATACATTCCAACTCCCAAATTCTCGACAGGCTACTTGGTATTCTTCACCAAGGGGATAGAAGAGTCAGAGGATGCATTGAGATCGTTAGGAGAATAATCCATTTGATCAACTGTAACAATTATCTCTTTATGAGGGAAGAATAATATGCGTAACAATGATGAAACAATGGCATCCATTGCACAAACCTATTTTTGACCCAATAAAATATTATGATAAAGGTTGGCATCAACTATCTCTACCTCGATATTGACAACCTTACCCCCAACACAGGCTGGAAAGTCTAGAAGAATTCCATGAAGCCTGTGAGAATTACCATCAAATGCAGTAAGGATATTAGGGGAAGGAACAACTTTTGGAGACCCGATAGCTTTCCAACATGATATCGACATGATGCACATGAAATCTCCTTTATCAACTATAGTTAAAAAGATAATATTATTTCGATATGTAGCCTTAATCTAGAAATCCATGTGATGAGGGAGTCTCTTCTTAATAATGACATATCAAATGTAATAACGAGAGAGTTATTCGGATCTACTTCTCTGATCACAATGATCAATGCACTCCTTTGTGTAGGACATGATTGGAGTACCTCTAACACTGACATTGCACAGGGGCTCTGAGCCAGATCTTCGACAATAGAATAGTTCTAAGCAGCCCTAGCATTGGGATTGATAGTTGAACATTTTGTAGAGACTTTCAACATCCAAGGTATAGACTCAACTACAAGCCTCTTGATATGGAGTGGCTCTGGGATATTGGAAGAAGCCTTAGCCTTAGAAGGTTTCGACTCACCATAATCATGTGATCTTGTAGCAACATCAACATGAGACCTTACCATATATACATTTGATGTGGATTCCCCATCCTAGTTGCCCCCTGTGGGGGTTCCAGTACCAGAATTAGCACCAGCAAGCATTTGCTTCCCTTGGGGAAAAGCGTTAGTCAACACAACCTGGGAAGTTGAAGAACCCTGCTGAGCTAACAAATACTGAGCATCCTGAATCTTAGGGAAAATATGGGTAATATGATCCCCATTGCATAACTTGCATGGGAATTTTAATTTCTTTTTTGATTCCTTTTTTCCCTCTCTAGTATCATTATTGGGCTTGTTTACATTTCCCTTCCCAGCCTTAACTTTCTTCTTACCACATCCCTTATTTTTCCCATCAGATTATTGGTTTCCTTTGGGATTTAAAGATTTGACAATATTGACTACTAAAGGTTGGGAAGGAATAGACATTGAAGACATAGCCTGTGCTGGAGAAGCAGATTGTAAAGACAATTGTTGCAATTGATTCAACAAGTTATTCGTACTACTATCGATTGACCCTACAATTCCATCGGCAAGGGGTCCCAGCTAAGGTTTGGCTAGATCAATCTTCAACCGAGGAGCATCAGGAAGAATCTTGTAAAGGACTCCAGACTGAGAATAGATGAGTTCTAACTGTTGGGCTCTAAAGATGGCATTTTCTTCAGTGAACACTCCGAAGAGTGACATATCCTTATAAATCTCTGGCTGCAAATATTTCAAAAACCATGCAGGAATAAACTCATCAGGGATATATGAATTGATTAGCCTCTTCCTTTTTCACCACTCTTGGATGTGGTCAGAAATATGATTTGTCTTGTCTTGTTCAAAATTGGCTAGAAGCTTAGTTCCAACACCATATCAGACAGGCAATTGAAGTGATTTAGAAACATAGTAGCCAATTTGCCAAATGTAGAAAAGGTACCCCCTCTAAGCTCAATGTACCACTTTGTAGCATTTCTAGATTAGGGTGCTTTGAAATAATCTTAGCCTGTTCGAATCATCGATCAAGGAGTTAGATT
This sequence comes from Pinus tabuliformis, assembly GCA_031772625.1. NCBI lineage: Eukaryota > Viridiplantae > Streptophyta > Pinopsida > Pinales > Pinaceae > Pinus > Pinus tabuliformis. The sequence continues at coordinate 1,123,874,362 of CM062805.1, forward strand.
AACACCACAAATATAACGTGGTCATATGATCAGTTGGATCTTATCCATGCTTCCCTTCGAATTTCAGAATATCAGATGCAATTCAGTGGGGACCGGAGGCCAAGACAAATTGTATCAGATCGAATTTTTTGTCAATTTTGAAAGATATGGAAAGTTCAAAGTTGTCAGGGATGGTAAGCGTGGAGGAATACGAGAATTCCACCCACCAAGAGCAAGATTTATGACATTAGAAAAATAGTATCTTGAATTTGAAGAGGCATTAGGTTACCCCAGGTTACTCGTAGAAGGACCTAAACCATAAGGAAATCCTTGTGTCCTAGAACTGCCATAGGGTAACCATGCATAGGATAATTTCCTCCTAACGGAACATGGAAAGAAGGGGAAATCCCATGATAAGGATTCTATGCACTAGCTAGCAGAGCAAATAATTGTCAGGTCCTAGCAAAAGGGAAGGGCATACTCCCTTGTTGACCAAATAGATGGGATAAGTTCCCAACCCCTAAACCACTAACAGAAGGATTTTCGAATCCTTGACATCCTTCGAAAGGATTAACATTCTAAGCATGTCTAGAGAAAGGTACCGATCCTAAGTTCAAATATGGATTGGGAGGAATATGACCACTTCTAAAAGTGAAACCCTGAAAATATGTTGAACCACTTGGCATAGAAGTCATGGATGTGGAAACAGCAGATGGGAAGGTTGAAGGAACTGAAGGAATCCCACTAGATGGAATACCATAAGGATAGGCACCAGTGAAAGGGGCAAAAGGTTGGGTGCCCCCACTCAAACTTGGAATGGACATTGAGCCAATAACTATTGTACTAGGTGTAACAGTAGAGATAGGAATATTACCCCCTCTTGCAACTAAAGGAGGGGTCTGCACACCAGAAGTACTAGTAACCATACTTACGCCACTAACATTGTCCATTGGAAAAAAGGAGAGTGAATAGGGCTTTCCAGCCTATGAGTTGGCGTACCCATGTATTCTACAACGTAAGGTACATATTCAATATCCACCTCATCTTTTGATTAGAAGAGAACCCTAGCAAGGACCATATTGTTTTCTTCCAAATTATGAACTGAACTAGGTTCATCCTATGAAACGAGAGCCCCTGGAGAAGGATTAATCTCTAAGGTGTCACCTGCTACTGGTTTAAAATCACTAGTAGAATTTATCCTATGCCTTCTCGATGAAAGCTCGGAAATCACAGGTGAAATCCCATGAAGCCTTCTAGACTGATGAACTGGGCGATCAACCACTTTTAAATATTAAGAGAAAATTTTAAAGACTCAAAAATAAAAACTTATGGAAATCTAGGAGCAAAGAGAACTCACTAAAAAGTCCCTAAAGATAAAACCAAACAAGCAGATTCCAGTTATTTCTGCTTTGGGTGATTAGGACGAGACACCTAAATACAAGAAAGTGAAGATAAGGACATTCTGAAGATAGTTTGGGATAATTACATCCCAATCCTACCAACGTAGGTATCAAAAATAGTTACACTGACCTCCAGACAATAGCATTTTCTGATGCAAGTACTTGAGCTTCGCAAGGGTACCCTCCAAAATTACTATGAAATTGATGCAACGTCTCTGTTGGATACCATGGGCATCACCCTCATAGTCACCTATGCAATCCCTAGGATAGGAAACTAAGGTCACCAGCTCGTAATCAGAGGTCGAGCAGAACAGTCATGGGCGTGGGATCCAACAAGTAGGAGAGGGGGTAATTCTCTTTCCTTGTCTTCACTCGTCCTCGTGCTTAACTCTTGTGTTAGTGTTATGAAACTAGCTCAAGAAAAGATAGAAAAGATAGATCAATGCCTTAGAATTCAGCCTCTTCGAGGGGGCAACCTCCTTTAAATTACATAACTGAACAATTCTTGAATGATTCAAATGACAAAACCTCCTTTCTATATATAAGAGTCTAAGGAGTCACAAGATAACCTAGCCGAACTAACAATAATAATATAAAGCCACAAAAATAATAATAGAGGGATTCTATGGGGCACAATAATAACAATATGGGGATAATAGGGGCACAACAATATTAATAAGGGATGCAACTACAATAGTAATGGGGTAATCACTAGTATTATAGGGACCCAACATGCCCCTCTCCTTCAAAAAAGTGTTGTCCTCAACGCTTGAGTAGTTCTGGATGCTTCTGTATAAACTTCTCATCCTCCCATGTGAAATCTTTAGCGGATAAGTTCTTCCACTTGATAAGATACTCCGAAATTGATTGATTTCGTAGTTGTCGAGTTCTTGTTTCTGTGACTGCTTCTGGTTCCAATATAATTTTTCCTTCGTCGTCAAGTTCTGGCAATATTGTTTGAACTGGGAGCTTGTTGCCTATAACCTTCTTTAAACATGAAACATGGAAAACTGGGTGCAATCGAGACACTGCAGGAAGCTCCAATTTATATGCCATAGTACCAATGTTTTGCAACACCTTGTACGAACCATAATACTTTGGTGATAATTTTTTATCCTTCTTAGCTTTCTTGAGGGACATTTGCTTATATGGTTGTAGCCATAGGAATACCCAATCACCTACATCAAAACTTCTTTCGCTGTGATGTTGATCTGCCTGTTGTTTCATTCTATTCTGTGCCAACACGAGGTTATCCTTTAAGAGTTGGAGGACTTGTTGTTGATGTTCGATGTGATGTTCCACCGCTTAAACCTTAGAATTTTCTCTTAAGTATGATGTGATGGATGGTGGCTGATATCCATAAAGTGCCATAAATGGGGTCATTTTTGTTGCTGTATGGAAGGAAGTGTTATACCACCATTCAGCCAGAGGCAACCATTTGACCCATTGTGTCTGTTTATCAGATACAAAGCAATGAAGATATCCTTCCAAACATTTGTTTACTATCTCAATTTGCCCATCAGATTGAGGATGATAAGATGAGCTATGAGCTAACTGAGTACGAAGACAAGAAAATAATTCTGTCCAAAAATTTCCAGTGAAAATGGGATCTCTGTCACTTACAATAATCTTTGGGTTTCCATGTAGCTTTTGAATTGTTTCCATAAATGTAGTAGAAACTGTATTGGCTTTAAATGGATGTGATAATGCACAAAAGTGTGCTTACTTGGTAAGTCTGTCAACCACCACCATGATGACATTCTTTCCCTCATACTTGGGTAAACCTGTGATAAAATCCATTGAAACCTCCTCCCAACGTTGGCTTGGAATGGATAAAGGTTGTAATAGACCCGGTGTCTTAATTGTTTCAACTTTATTTTGTTAGCAAACCAAACATTCCGCCACAAATTTTTGAATATTCTATTTAAGGCCATCCCAAAAAAATTCCTTCTTAACCCTGTGGTAGGTTTTTAAAAATCCTGAGTGCCCTCCTAAGGGAGAAGTGTGTAATTCCATAAAAATATTTTGTTTTAGTTGGGAATTCTTACAGAGGTATAAGCGATCTTTGTACCATAAAGAATCATTTTGCCAGCTAGATGTATCAAACGTACTAGAATCTTGTTGTAATTTTCGAATAAGTGCCCACACTTCTTCGTCCTTCTTCCATTCCTCCCTTGCTTCATTTATCCAAACTGTTTGGATAATAGAAATGGCGCACAACAATGCTTCCACATCCTCATCCTTTCTTGAGAGTGCATCTGCCACCACATTTTGCTTCCCTTTTTTGTAGATGATTTCAAAGTCATAACCCAACATCTTTGTGACCCACTTTTGTTGCTCTTCAGAGGATAATCTTTGTTCTAAAAAGTATTTAAGGCTATCATGATCCGTTTTTACCTTGAAGTGTCTTCCCATTAGGTAGGGTCGCCATTTCTTAAGCGCATGGAGTATTGCCAACATTTCCTTCTCATAAATAGCTTTTTGTAAAAACTTTCCCTTGATTGGATGACTTTCAAAAGCAATGGGTCTTTCATATTGCATTAAAACAACACCAATTCCATTTCCTGAAGCATCACATTCCACAATAAAGGTTTTTGTGAAGTCCAGTGTAGCTAAGACCGGTGCTTGGAAAATTGCCTCTTTAAGATGTTTGAAGGCCTTTGTTGCTTCTGGAGTCCATGAAAATGAATCTTTCTTCAATAATGTTGTTAGAGGTGTTGCTATTCTCCCATAATTCTTAACAAACTTACGATAACACCCTGTCAACCCGAGAAATCCTCGCAGATGCTTTATGGATGTGGGGATTTTCCATTCCTTAATGGCTTTAATTTTGCTAGGGTCTACCTTAACTCCTTCATGAGATACAATATGACCCAGATATTCCACCTCTTATACTCCAAAGAAAAATTTGGATCTTTTTGCATATAATTGTTTCTCGTCCAATAGTTGTAGCACCCTGTCAACATGTTCACATGATCCTTCCAAGACTTGCCGTAGATTAGTATATCATCAAAAAATACTAACACAAATTTTCTAAGGAATGGTTTGAAAATGGAATTCATCAAACCTTGAAATGTTGAAGGTGCATTGGTAAGGCCAAAAGGCATGACCAAAAATTCATAATGACCCTCATGAGTTCTAAATGCTGTTTTCGGAATGTCTTCAGTATTCATTTTGATTTGATGATATCCTGATCGAAGATCCAACTTGGTGAAGTAAATTGATCCATGCAATTCATCAATGACGAGAATGGGAAACTTATCTTTAATAGTGAGCTTGTTGAGCTCCCTATAATCCGGACACATGTGCCATGATCCATCCTTATTATGCACTAATACTACTGGAGCAGAGAAATAACTTTGACTTGGTTGAATTATGCCAGCCTCTAGCATTTCTGCAACCATACGTTAAATTTCACTCTTTTGGGCATAGGGATATCTGTACGGCCTGATGTTTGGAGGAACACTTCCTGGAATCAGATGAATAGCATGATCATGATCACGAATAGGTGGGAGACCTTTGGGAGTCTCAAATACCTTGGAATGATTGTCCAAGACTTTTTGGAGATCTGGAGAAATAGATGATTGCAATGTGGAAACATCTAGCGAACATAATTGTGCAATTACACCCCTTTGTTCCTTTTTTAGAAGCTTTGTCATACCATTAGAGCTGATTATCTTTCGCGGCTTCCCTACAATACCCCTTAATTCAACTTCATTTCCTTCCACAGAAAATTTCATGAAAAGTAAAAGCTATTGTAGCCATTGGACTCCTAGTACAACATCAACACCTCCCATTGGAATGAAAAGAATTGGGCTAGTCAATACATATTCTCCCATCGATAGCTTGATATTATGGCACTTTCGAGAGAAATTTATTGTTCCTCCATTTGCAACCATCACTTGACACTCCGGTGCTGGATATAAGAAGCAATTCAATTCTTTTGCTACCTTACAAGGAATAAAATTGTGGGTTCTTCTTGAATCAATCAACACTATTACCTTTTTCTTCCTGATTTGTCCTTCTATCTTGATGGTGTGAGGAGTGGTAATTCCCGCCAATGCATTACAAGATATGGTCTAATTTATTTCTTCTTTATCTAGGCTTTGTTCCTGGAGTATATCCTCTTCCTTTGACCTTTCTTGCTCCTTTTCTTCTTCCTGTTCGCCATCTATGTAGAATAATTTCTTCTCAGCACACTTATGACCTTTAATGTATTTGCTGTCACAACTGTAACAAAACCCTTTTGCTCTTTTTTCTTCCAATTGTTTTGGTGTCAACCTTATAGGTTGTGGAAGATTAGGGGCAACAACACTTCCATCTTTATAGTTGTGAGTGGTATGCTTCCTGGTTGCCATAATTTTGCTTTCCATTTTTCTTGCTAACCTGAATGCCTTCTCTAATGAATCAAGTTCCCGAAGGCGAACATCATGCTGGATATTATCCTTTAAAGTTACTATGAACACATCAATCCTATGCTCCTCTGGAATATTTTTTACCCTTATGTTCAATTTTTGGAACTCCTCAATGTGCTCCATTATTGAACCCTTTTGTTTGAGACTTATCAATTGGCTAAAAAAAGTGTTGCTTTTTGTATCCTCATAATGTGTTGTTAGTTCTTCCGTAAAAATTGCCAAAGTGATATTTTTTTATGAGAGCAAAGCCATTGATACCATACAAACTGATTTGGTTCCAAATATGAAGTTGCAATACGTACCTTTTGTGTGTTTTTCACATTATTGAGATCGAAAAATTGCTCCATCTGTAATATCCATGTTGCGGGATCCTTGCCATCAAACTTCCTCATATCGATTTTTAGAATATGGTGGGTCTTCAATCCCACATTAGAGTCTAAGAAATCATGATTAACATTTATTTCGTTCGCATCATGAGTTTCCTTTACTACCTTTTCACCACTAGTAAGTATTTCTTGAAGATAATTTGTCAAATCTGGCTTCAAATCTGCCATGTCTGTCTTCAAATCTGTCTTCAAATCTGCCATGTCTCTCTTCAAATATGTCTTCAAATCTATCTTCAAATCATCCATCTTAGCTTCCATGCCATTTAGCTTAGATTCCATGCCATTTATCTTAGCTTCTGTTAGCTTTTGTGAGAGTGACATTTGTTGCATTTCTTCTTGTAATTTTGATATATCATGTAGCATTTCTTCCTCTTCTTCATGAGTCATGCTAGAGATTTCAGATTGCTTACTAGGTGTTTGCATTTTCTTTCCTTGGGGCATCATTTACCAATAATAATGCTCTACTATGCCCTTTGATTTCCTTCAAATTAAACTTTCAAACCAAGCTTAAGCAAAAATTTAAAAAAATCTACACACCTTTTTTCACTTCGTAGGAGATCGATATTGCCTCTGATGTATCTCTGTATTTTTTGATCATCCAGTTCTGAAATTGCGATCTGAAGTAGCCTTCTGTGTCCTCTTTCCAATGCCACCAGTCTGATCCAAATTGGATTCTCCATGGAAGAGTTATGCGAAATCTCCCACAGTGACTTGATTATAGACTAGTTCAGTAGAGCGAACTTATACGACATGCCATGAGTCACTGTTTCAACCTTTGGTTCTGAAAAATATCTACAAGAAACTAAAGTCCATCCTCTCTTTGTAACTTCTTACAAAATCTCAATCCGATGCTCAGAGAGAAAGTTATGACGATTTTCCCCAGGTCACATGTTTGGAATGTAATTAAGGAGTCTTCAAAAAGACTAACTTCCTTAGATCATATCTCCACAAATATAGTGCGAAAAGCTCTGAAATTCAGACCTGAGGTTTAGCACAATGTCTTCTCAAATGGGTTTTTTTTTTTAGCTTCTGAAACGTCGCAAAAAGAAGTTATAGCGAAAATGCCACGATGACCTATTTGGAGTAGCGAAACCCTAGAATCCAAAGCTCTGCTACCAAATGTTATGAAACCAGCTCAAGAAAAGATAGAAAAGTTAGATCAATGCCTTAGAATTCAACCTCTTCGAGGGGGAAACCTCCTTTAAATTACATAAATGAACAATTCTTGAATGATTCAAATGACGAAACCTCCTTTCTATCTATAGGAGTCTAAGGAGTCACAATATAACCCAACCGATCTAACAATAATAATATAAAGCCACAAAAATAATAATAGAGGGATTCTATGGGGCACAATAATAAAAATATGGGGATAATAGGGGCACAACAATATTAATAAGGGATGTAACTACAATAGTAATGCGGTAATCACTAGTATTATAGGGACCCAACAGTTAGAGGAGCATTCCTAAACAACCTAATGATATTGGATTCGCACTCTTTAATCAACTTATATGTTCAGTTTAGAGTGGCCTTGGAGAGTTTACTCTCCACACACCTATTCCAAGGCCGTAAATTCCCTATACTAATTGATGTATCTATGACAAAAACAAAATCTAGTTCATTTTAAATTAGGCACTTGATTTTATTGGTTGTTATTTAGGTCAAGGGTAGCGGAAGTGCAACTTGTGATGTTGTGATGCAAAAACAAACCAATAGAAAACTAGGCTACATGCAAATGGAACTTCTTTTTATTCAATTAAAAGTGATCTCTACAAGGTTCTATGAGAAATGTATGAAAGAAAAACTATTTTCTTTTTCCTTTAAGCACACTCACATATTCAACATCTATCGAAAGAGACTAAAATGCCTAAAATGCAAACTACCTTAATGCATACTAAAATTCCTAAATGCAAGATTCTATGGAATGATCTAAACAAACAAATGTGTTCTTTCAAATACCAAAAGCCAAAATTTGACAAACAAGGAGAAACAAATATCTAAGAAAAGATCTCCCAAACGAAGCAAATTTCAACCTCAAGCAAAGATTTTCACACTTGTTGAAAAGCCAAAAAGACCAAAAAAACCAAAAACCAAAGAAAAGAAAGGAAAAAAAATGTTTTTTTCTCTTTTTCTTTTTAAGGACTTATGACAAAAGTTTCAAGAAGGAAAAGAAATCAATCACTTCAAGATCAAAATCAAGCGAAAAGAGTCCAAATTTCACAAGCCATAAACAATCACCAAGATTATCCGACTAAAGTGAATAAGAGACAAAACACTTGAAAAAATTGATCTGAAAGATACGTAAAAGAGTAAGAAAGACCAAAAGATTTCAGAGAACCAAAATCCTTCATTGAACCAAAATTTCAAAGACCCTTCTCAAATAATAAAAAAGAAACCAAATGAGTCAAATTCAAGAATTCAAAGCGAAGTAATTAAAAGGTTGGATTATAAGCTAGTTGAGAACCAACTCATTGTTCTAAAAGCATAGAAAAATCAGATACTTCACAAATAAGATCTGAAACCCAAACCTCAAATGAAACAATTTTGAAAACATGTAATCACTAGGTTGACAAAATCGTTTTGAAAAATGAGATAAAGAAACTGACACCAGCAAGAAACAAGACCATTCCAGAGTGTAGATGACTTCAAGAAAGTAGAAAAAACTGGGCTACACCCCTAATTGAAGGAAAAAATTGAAAAATTCAAATTTTCGCAAATATACACGATTGTTAGATAATAGACTTGTGTATACATGCGACTGTTTTTGAAGAAACTAGTGTATATACTAGTTTCTTTGGTAGAAACTGTGTATGTACACTTTTGTGTACAACAAAAAGAGTGTATATAGAGAAAAATAGGGAAAAATAAAAAAGACAGACCTGATCTAGAAGATCAAACTGTAAATGAGTTAACAATACTAGAAAAATCAAGAAACAAGAAAGAAAATACTAGATCAAGGGAAAAGCAACCCTTCTAGGAAATACATGACTGTATTCCCCAGTGGATTTGCTAGTTCTGTTGCCGGTAAAACCTTCCCTAAGGTAACGGTTGAAAACCTCAATAGATTGAAGGTGGATAATCAACAAGAAGCATAAGTTCAAGCAAACAAACTACACAAACTACCAAAGTTGGGTTTGAGAGGAGTACCCATAGGTCCTATGTTCGATGTCGATCCCGTAGGGTCCAAACCCTGTGCTTCCTCCTAAGTGAGCAGACCTACAACACAATTTAGAGAAGCATATACATAGAAAGTAGTTCAAAGTGTGTGCGTAATAAACATGTTAGGTCATCAATCATAAACATATAAATAATTACATATTACACATGAATCATAAAAACATGAGATCATAACATATTGGAAACTAGACAGAGCTTCTTTATTGATATCAACAAAGAGTAGTGGAGAGATACAACCTGATCCGACCATGGCACCAATGAAACCTTCCTTCGAATCCATCCAGCCTAAGCCTCAAATATCACCTCTCAAGCATGTGAAAAAGGATGCCATATAATGAAGGATGAGAATCTATGCAAGGAAAAAAGGGTTTCCTATCACTGGGAGTGCAGGAGGCATAGGGAAAAAAGGACTTGATCTGGGGACCAAAAATACTATAATGTCGATATCATATTTCCTTGATATTTTTAGGCCTTCCCATGAGGTATATAAATACCACCAGAAATCAATTGATTCAGTTAGGCCACAGGCTCTTGTAGGTGGGATTTCTGTGAAACCCGTAAACCCCACCTAAAAATAGGATATTATTTTATGTTTTCATATTCTAAATAATATACATGGGTTATGTATTATGGTACCCATGTGTGTATGCACTTTTTAAAGGGAAGAGTCACATATGGAATTCAAAATATTTTTTTTTAAATAAATGATCAAGTTTGTATGGGAAAGGGTTTCCCAAGGCCATACGAGAGCATCAGAACTACATGAGTGTTTAATGATGCTATAACACAGATCCTCTGGGACTCCTATAGAACCTCTTCCTTCTGACGTTCCTTACATTGTATCGTACATTGGTACTCCAACTCATAGACATGGTAGCCCTCTTCACTCTCCTTCTTTCTTCATGGCCAATGTTAGTAGCACTAGTGTGGCTATCAATATGGCTAGTATGCATACTCCTTCATCTGAAGGAGGAGGTACTATTTCTATCCCTACCGTTTCACCTAGCATGGTAGTTATTGGCTCTACCTTCACTCCTGGTCTAAGTGGGGGCACTCAATCTTTTGCTCCTTTCACTAATGCTTTTCCCTTTTGAATGCCATCTAGTGGGATTCCCTCAGTTCCATCAATTTACCTTCTACTACTCCCTATAAAATCCCCATGTTAACCCTAAAGATATTTATTAAGCCCTAGATATTTAGTGATTACATTTCTATTGTTATATTGTTATGTAGGCTAGAACCTTTCATGGTCCCATTTTATTATAAGTCTACCCTTTGTCTCTTATATATATACATTAAGGAGACCTAGTCTTAGCATCATCAGATATTGTCTTGCACATTTTATTCATTGTAAAAGGGGGTTTCATCCTTGAAGAGGATTGTAATTATTGGTTTCTTATCATTTTTAAGGTTCAAGGTTCATAACATTTCGTTTTCGTGTATGCAAGAGATTGATAAATTCTTGATTGTGATGAATCTCATAGTTAAGTAAATTTTGAGTGAACTCCGTGTGAACTATGCTAATTATCTATCACATGCACTAGGAATGATTTCCGTGGGCTTACTTGTCTAACTGAGTTAATCTAGTGGAAAACATATGTTCATGAAATTACATTGTTGAAATTGGTGTTTTACAGAAAACATAGCTATAATGTTCAATGTAAGGTGTACAACAAACCAAGTTTTGGTTATGAGTTTTCCATAGCTTCATTTTCCATCCAACTTGGACTTAGTCCATCTTGTGATGGATTTCTTATAATGACATCCCTAAGGGTTGTTATATGTGCCTCCTTGATACTCATGAATTATTATAATTGTGTACAAATTAAATTGAAAACTGTTTTAAAGAGCATAGTTATTCTTGTTGCATGAAGGGATCATTTTATGATAGACTAACATAATGGATTAGTATTCATATAACTTCTAGACATATTTATTGAGTTTTCTCTTATGGATTTATGTACCTTGTATATTTGATATTTATTTCTTACGAGTATGAGATCCTAGCCTATCTCAAGTTGGAAATTTTGGTCTCTTTGAAGTCAATGTAATGCAACATAAATGGATTTCTTTACTACCCATGGAAAATTTTGTCATCTTTTGGGATGGATATATGAATTCTTGATGAAGTTCCCAAGTAGATTTGTCATTCTCTTGCTTTCACTATACATAAGGAAATCATGAATTGATGATGTGTTATCATGCTTTGCATGGAATCCATATGGAAATGGGTATCTTGGATTTGTAGGGTATGGTTGGAGGGGGAATAATTATGGCTCCTTAGCTTCTTACGTTAGAGTATATCAGGAGGACTGATATTTCTTCTATACATATTTGATGAATGACATTCACTATTGGATATAATTTTGGTTGAATAAAATTGACTATGCATTGATTGATTTGAATGCATGTATATATAAACATCTTAATTGGATGAATTGGAATGAGAAACTTTTTTTGCGATTGGATTTATAGTCAATTAAACACTCATATACAAAACAAGAAGAATTGGATTTATGGAGCATAACACAAGCCTTATTTCTATTAAACATTCATAGCTCCAATCATTTTTGTTTACAAATATTACAACTTCTTTATATATATCATAAGGAATATGACTTGTATCCAAGTGGATCTTGTTGAGATCTACCCTTATTTAGGAAAAAAAAATAAAAATCCTATTCTTATTCTAACACCCCTAACTATATGGTAAGACTAGTAAATTATATTTATTTAGCTCATTATGTGACATTTAGGAGGCTATATACCAACATATTCCTCCATATGTGTATGAGTCCAAAGTATCTAAAACCTAGGATAAAACATTAAACAAAAATACATTTATCACAAATGCAACTACATCAGACTACCAAAGAAAAGAAACTTCATCACAGGATCTTGCCCATGGTTGATTTAATGTTCAATAAATATTTCCTTTGTCTATTCTTAATTAGTTATTGTTCCAAATTTAAAATTGGATCATCATCATGTTTAGGTACATTTGATAATTCTTCTCTTCTTAGATCCCAAGGCCTATTTGCTTGATTTAGAATTACTTTACTTTCATGTGTAAATTCACTTAATTTTTTTTTAGTTATTTTACCTTAATTCTTGAATTATTTTTAATATCATATTTATGAATATCATACCTTCACTTGGAATACAAAAAATTATCTGAATTATTTATTTTTACAAGATCTGCAAAACAAGATAGGACTTGTGATGCTACCATGAACAAGGTACTTCCTTCAATTGAATTGTTTTTCCTTTCAACTTGTATACTAGTTTTGACCTCTAGTGGATCTTATATGAGGCTACCTATCTTATTTTTGTCTATTCCACCTTCCAAAATATTTAGACTTTCCCTTGGTTTGTCCTCTACCTTTAAACTTTAGGTCCATGAGTTTCATTTGCCTTACATTTATCTTCAAGAGACAATTATTTCCCTTTCTCCTTTATCACAACTTCTTGTATGTCTTCCTCTTCATATTCTATAATCACACATTCATTTAAATAATTATATTGAAAATTTTGTCTCACTTGCTTCTCTTGATGTTCTAGAGTTGGCATCTCTCCTTCATGTTGGACTGAACTTATTAAACCTTTTCATGAGACTCTTATTTTTTCTCTCATCCACATCTTCTTCATCAAACATTTGTATTCGCTCAAGTTTGTAGATGAATATTGATTGTTCTATCCCTAAGGACTACTTTCCATACCTTTTCTTTCACTTATATCCTTTATCAACTCTTAGCTTCTCTTTTTCTTTGAACCAAACAATTAATTTATGCCTTAATATCCTTCTAATTAATATATCTTTAGACCATTTGACTTTCCTTTTGGATTCATTTTAATAGCTCCATCATAAGACTCAACTTCTTCTTCATATAAATTATCTCTTTCTCTATGCCCAATCTATTATTCTTAGCATATTCTTTGTTAAGCCATTAATTTTACTATTCATGTTCTTTCATAATATCTTGTACTTTCTTATGAATTTCAATGCGATAAATGCACTTCTTTTGGGCCACTATCATACCAAAAATTGGTATAACTAGGATCACAACTTAGTGTAGTTGATGTAGAAATTCCTTGTAGATTAAAATTGCTAATTATAATATGTTGAAACAATAGACTTGAATCTATTATACTCATTAGTGGAAACAATTAAACAATTGTGAAATCAAGAATCATACAAGAGAAAGAATTCAGCCAAAAAATTATGCAATGATTTCCTGGGGAAAACCATAGCTAAAATCCCCTGCTATCTGTTAGGGCCTAAATCTACCTCAGGTTGAGAAAGGTAGGATCTAGGGTAACATCAAACCATGCTTAAACTGGTAGCTAGCCCTACCAGGTCGGGAGAGGGCTCTCTCCTTGTGAATCTCAGAAAATATGGCCAATGAAAGCTTGAGATGATTGATGTAATGACTGACTTTAGGTTAGGTATGTGTACAGAGGTGTTTTATTGAATTTGATGATGTTTTGTTAGCTCAAATGTGAAAGGCATATTTGGGCCTGGGGAATGAGGCTCAGTTTTGCAAAGATCTCTATGAGGCAAGGTAGGCAAGTGATTTGGTACTTCAAATTAAGTGATATGGAGAGGTTTTGGATAGATGAGGAGTTGAAAAGGGCATGAAAACCTCAGGGATCCTCTTCAAACAGTTGAAATATCAATAACTAAGCAAACCCTAGGTAGAGCACTGCAATTTCAGTGGATTCTACCTTTATCCTTGTTTGTTTTAGTTAAGAAGTCGCAAGAGAGATAATGGCATAAAACACATATAAACTTACAATTTACAGAAGGAAACACAATACCAAAGCAAGATGCCACATGAATCCCATAAAGTGCTGCAAACCCTAGTCTATTTCTTAGCCAAAATTGCTGAGATGAGTATACAATGAAGCTCCAAGATTTCTCAAAAGTCAAACCCTTGCTAATGACTGAAAAATTACAAGATATAGGCAACCAACAACTCATCCTAGCCTCTAGGGGTTGAGCTCATAAGTTTAGGAGCTGTTCCAACAAATTCTAAACTGAGAACTAAAAAGTAGGCAGTGGAACAGATTGCCTCTAAAAACTAGGGAACTGATTCATTCAGTTGCAAACTACCTTTTCATGGATGAATCTACCTCTATGAGTCAAAATTTAGCATAATTACATCAAAATACATCATGTCACATTAAATTACATCATGAGTTTGACAATTAGAAGGAGAAGAGTCAAACTGTGAAGAAACTAGGCGAAAAACAAAGTTTTTGGCCAAAAATGAGCAAAATTCCTCCAATGCACCACGCTGATTTCCCTATGTGTAGTGCCTTTTTACAGTTGATTTTGGAGGCCTTCATGGTGTCCATATTTGCTCCTAGTGGGCTTGTTGGAAAGGTATGCCTGTCTACTTTCCAGCACAAGTGGAATTTTTGAATTTGGCATCCATTTTCCCCTCTAAAACTGAGTTCTCCCAACATTGCTTCCTGTGTGTCAGAAAAGGGGCATAAAGGTCATTTTTGAGCTGTTTTTGACCATTTTGGAAGCTAAAAACCTGTCAAAATTTCTTGGCCATTTGTGAGCATGCATATTTTTCCATGACAAATCCAAAAATGCTGAGTTTTCCTCCAAAGGAGGTCCCCATCAAAAGCGAGCACCAGGTGGCGCGGCGCATTGGGCAGAAAAGCCTATTTTGCTCCAAAATTTCTAGTTCCGCACTTTCTCGTAGTATTATCTGTGGTCCCGTGTGCATTGGTAAGGTCTCTAGCGCACTTGACCGCACTTTTTCTATGTTAAACATGCGGACCACTAATGCGCCACGCCACTACCCAAGTGCGCATCGCCTTTTTACAGATGACTTTTGGAGGCCTTCCCGGTAATCCAAATTGGGCGCAAGATAGCTCTTTGGAAATCCTATTGGGTCTACTTTCCAACCCAACTTGAATTTTTCAATTTGGAGTTGATTTGCCCTATCAAAAGTCAAATCTCCCAAGAATGGTCAAAATGTGCAAAATGAGACCGCCTCAAGGTAGAGTGCTGTTGCAGTCAACTTTTGAAGGTCTTAATCAACTCCAAATTAAGTTCATGATGGCTCATTGGAAAGCTACTTATGACTAGTTATCATTTGACTCATCAAGAAAGTCATTTGGTCAAGAAAGCTAGGAGAAATCTTGATTTTCCAAAGGTCACTTCTGAGGTGCATCAATTCTTCTGAGGCAACTGCATTTTTTTACATTTCTCTAAAACCATGATACCTATGTAAAAAGAGAAGGAGGTTTTTCTTCCTTGGTCTATTTTGGAGAAAAACCTCTCTTAGTTTTCCCAAATTAATCTTTTCTTTCTCAGAAACATCATTGGAGTAAAACCTATCCCAATGTGTGGAACAGGGGATTTGTCGAAATGAAGTGAAATGAAGGGGATAAAGGGCTTCTAAATTCTTGAGAAAAATTTTGGAAGTAGGGAGGGATGCTAGGAAGCAGGGGAAATTGGAATTTCGAAGATTGAGTGAGGTGAAGGGGTCCAAAAGGGCAAAACATAGGCCTAGCGTAGAAAATTATCAAGTTGTAGCAAGAAACTAAGGTTTGAACAAAAATGAGGAATTTGAGGGATATCAGTGATGGGAAGTGTTTTAATAAGGTACATTAAGGAGAGGAGAAGGTGTATGAACATTAGGATATAAGTTTTTTTGGTGATTTGACCATCCAAGAGAAATTACCTTCAAAACCCTAGGAGAGGAAAATGAACCTTACCTAGGCACAATTGAAGCATGAACAAGGTGTAAAATGACCCATTGGAACCTGACATGATGATGAAAACCATCTGAATGATGGTACACTCATTTGAATGGTGACATGGACTGACATTTGGACAACTTTGAAATGAGTAAAAGCAAACCCTAGACCTAATACCTAGTGACCAAATTTTACTTGAACACTCACTGAAATAACAAAATTTGACCTTGACAACTTAAAATCACTTTGTAAGAGCATGTTTGATCACTGGAGGAAGGCTGCAAAGACCGACACTAACATTGGCTCCAATGGGGATGGTAGCTCCTTGGAGGTGCCAAGAATGGTAGATCTTTAGGAGAGCAGACCAATGCCTTATCCATTGGGCAATGAAGTAAAAAACTCAAGTTGAAATGCATGATTGAAAACTGATGACTTGACGACACAAACTGACTCTCACTCAACTAAAAACTAACTCGATACTTAAACACACCTGAAAAACTGGAAATGATGCTCAAAGTAAATCTTATTCATCAAAACCTACTCTAACAGTTTCATTCATCACCTGATCAAGTGAAATGAAACAACCAATGCAACCAAGTAAGTATTCATGTTGTTGTTTGAATTCTCCGCAAGTGCTAGCTTATGAACAACAAGAGAGAACTACTGAAAGACAACTCCCATGAAAACTTGTGAATAGATCCATTGAATACTATGGATTCTCTATCTGCCTCCAAAAACACTGCATAAGGATCTTGAAGTTCATGCACACTGGGATTTAGCTCATCCAATGGATTACTTTTCTTCTCCTCATACCATGAACGCAAACTTTGATCTAAGCTTTGTGACGAGACTCCTGCTGAAAATGACAAAGAAACCGGCTGCATGATCAAGTTTGTATCAATACTTTTGTCAAGCTCACAGATAGGAGAAGGACTTTGACTACAAACATCATCCAACACATTAGCTATTGGATCGTGAAAAACTTGAAAAGACTACTGCAACCCATTTTTTATTGGCTCCGATGAGATTACATGATTTTATACAAGCTGCTCATCCCTTACTGAAAATGTACTATGCAAATTTTCCTTCAAAAACTGAAATGATTCAAAACAGAAAGGTATGGAATCATCTTGCATCATTTGATCATATGATCCAACTTCCAAGTCTTCATCTGCAACTTGAAAATCAATGGGATTTGGGGGCTGAAAATCTGGATATGAGAAGTCTTGAACAATGTTTTCATTGCTCTCAAGATGGTTCAGATCAAGACTTGTCGACAATTGATTTCTAATTGCATGAATTTTGTCTCTGATGAACTGAAATGAAGCAAAAAAAAGGAAAAGATCCTTCACTTACTTCAAAATATGCTACACTTTCCTCATCATTTCCATAGCTGATATGTGATGGCTGAACATTGTATTCGAGCTCCTGAAAGTGAACTTCTTCCTCCCACAAACTAGCTATTGATTTGTCTTCAAGATTAGCTTTTGTTTGGAGAACATAATCATCATCATACTGATCAAACTGAGGAAAATCGTCAGTATAAAAGACATCATCAAGCATACATGTCATATCAACAGATCTCTCTTCTCCAAGATGATCTATAAAACAATCATTATCATATCTATGACAACTGGGATAAGGAAGAAGATGTTTTGGATCAGCAACTTGTTGTTTTTCTTTTTGTCTGCAGTTTCATGGGCACAATGATTTTCTGTTACAGCTTTCTCTATATATTTGTAAATTTTCTCTTGAGCACTACAAACAGAAAACTCAAAAACTTTTTGTACATTTTCAGCTGTCTCAAAGGTTTACTTACAGTCTTGTAAGGAGTTGTTTTCCTTCTCTGAAGGAGACCCCAGAGTATGCATAGTATAATTTGTACTTAAACCTCCTGAAGGGAGGAAGTCTAGACAGTTTTTATTTTCAGCAGTATCAGGACATATCTTAACATCCTCAATCAGTCGAAAAAGGACTGAGATTTTTGTTTATCTTGCTTACAAGAAGATCAAAACAGCAATCATGTGAGCCATCAGGTCTGAACAGAATGTAAACTTTTTATATGCTTAATAAAAAGTTTCGCTTTTTTCTTCGGAAAAAAAAACTTGTTCTTCTTCAATCAGCGAGCCATGGGCTTGAACATTATACTCATTCCTTGGGGTGATCCTTTGCATCATCTCTTGCATTGCACTTACCAAAACGTCAACCTTTACCTCTAGAGATGTCCATTCCTCCGGATCTATGTTTTTCATCTCTTCTTCCTTCAACTTTGCCCTTCGGATCAGCAAATGAGCCTCTACATCTACTACACTGTTCTGCATCTCTTCAAATGTTACAAGAATACTTTCTCTCAGTTGAAACTCCATTTCTGGATCAAAGGCACTCGGGTAGTGCAAGAGAGCGGATCCTAGAGGAGGTATTATATTAACTAGCATCAAAAAATAAACTTGGTTAAATCTGGTAGAAAATTGTTGTACTGTCTCCCCTGGCTGTCTTTTCAACTAGTTATACTCTTCTATAATTAAGAAAGGGTTTTGTCTGATCATCCACCCGTCGAGGAAAAATTTGACGAACTACTGAAAATTTGAGATGCTCGCATCAGGCAGGGTTTTGAACCAACTCTTGACTTTTCCTTGCAAAGAAAGAGTAAAAATCCTAATACTGACATCTTCTTCATCAACTTCAAAAAGGTCAAGAAAGGACTCAAAATTCAATACATGTCTCTCAGTAGTGATATTGTCGTGTTCACCTTCAAATCTTGGTAGATATAGATCATGATTTTTAGGGAAAGCATGGGATATAGGAGGTAAAATCATAGGCTTGTATCGATCTGGAATTTTACAAGGTATAGGGGTATGTACAGAAAGTATAGAATTAGGCTTGGTCTCTTGAGGCTCATCAGTTTGAAGACGGTCATCACAAGATTTAGAAAAAGGGTCTTGATCAAGCTCAAAGGCATGCAAATATTTGGTATTAACAATCTTCAAGGGAAGGAATCAAATGCAGGCCAAGGATCTTTTTTCAAATACAATATATTTTGCATAGCCTTCTTGACATTCTCGGGAAAAGAGAAGAAATAATTTATGACAAAGAACAAAATTTCTTGGATGAAATTCCAACTTGAATACTGAGCTTTCCATATTGTCCTTTCATGTTTTTGTTGGTCAGGTTCATCGTCCGGTGGAGTCCTTGGATCTAATCTCGAAACTAATTTAGAGTCGCCAGGTGAATGATTTCAGCCTTGCAGTGTCTGATCGTTGTCCACCATCAACAATCAGATCTGAACTTGATTACATTTAACTGAGGAAACCAGATGTTCAGTTCATAAACTAGACCAGAGATTGACTGAAGAAACATTCATCTACTTTCGCTAATGCAAAGCAAGAGCATTTCGTAGGCTACCTGGCTAACTTTAGGCTTCGTCTGTAGTCTATAAAGCAAAACAAAAAACTTTTCGTCTCCCCAGTATGGTCGCACTATGTTAGGGCCTAAATCTACCTCAGGCTGAGAAAGGTAGGATCTAGGGTAACATCAAACCACGCTTAATCTGGTAGCTAGCCCTACCAGGTTGGGAGAGGGCTCTCTCCTTGTCAATCTTAGGAAAGATGGCCAATGAAAGCTTGAGATGACTGATGTAATGACTGATTTTAGGCTAGGTATGTGTACAAAGGTGTTTGATTGAATTTGATGATGTTTTGTTGGCTCAAATGTGAAAGGCAGATTTGGGCCTGGGGAATGAGGCTCAGTTTTGCAGAGATCTCTATGAGGCAAGGTAGGCAAGTGATTTGGTACTTCAAATTGAGTGATATGGAGAGGTTTTGGATATATGAGGAGTTGAAAAGGGCATGAAAACCTCAAGAATCCTCTTCAAACAGTTGAAAACATCAATAACTAAGCAAACCCTAGGTAGAGCACTACAATTTCAATGGATTCTACCTTTATCCTTATTTGTTTTAGTTAAAAAGAAGCAAGAGAGATAATGGCATACATAAAACACATATAAACTTAAAATTTACAGAAGGAAACACAATACCAAAGCAAGATGCCACATGAATCCCATAAAGTGCTGCAAACCCTGGTCTATTCCTTAGCCAAAACTGGTGAGATGAGTATACAATGAAGCTCCAAGCTTTCTCAAAAGTCAAACCCTTGCTAATGACTGAAAAATTACAAGATATAGGCAACCGAAAACTCATCCTAGCCTCTAGGGGTCTAGCTCATAAGTTTAGGAGCCGTTCCAACAAATTCTAAACTGAGAACTAAAAAGTAGGGAGTGGAACAGCTTGCCTCTAAAAACTAGGGAACTGATTCATTCAGTTGCAAACTACCTTTTCATGGATGAATTTACCTCTATGAGTGAAAATTTATCATAATTACATCAAAATCCATCATGTCACATTAAATTACATCATGAGTTTGACAATTAGAAGGAGAAAAGTCAAACTGTGAAGAAACTAGGCAAAAAACGAAGTTTTTGGCAAAAAATGAGCAAAATTCCTCCAATGCGGCGCGTTGATTTCCCTATTTGTAGCGCCTTTTTGCAGCTGATTTTGGAGGCCTTCTTTGTGTCCAAATTTTCTCCAAGTGGGCTTGCTGGAAAGGTCTTCCTATCTACTTTCCAGCACAAGTGGAATTTTTGAATTTGGCCTCCATTTGCCCCTCCAAAACTGAGTTCTCCCAACACTGCTTCCTGTGTGTCAAAAAAGGGGCATAAAGGTCATTTTTGAGGTGTTTTTGACCTTTTTGGAAGCTAAAAGGCTGTCAAAATTTCTTGGCCATTTGTGAGAATGCATATTTTTCCATGAAAAATCCAAAAATGCTGAGTTTTCCTCAAATGGAGGTCCTCATCAAAAGCGAGCGCCAGGTGGCACGGCGCATTGGGCAGAAAAGCCTGTTTTTCTCCAAAAATTTCTAGTTCCGCACTTTCTCATAGTATTACCTGTAGTCCCCCACGCGTTGGTCATGTCTCCAGCGCACCTGACCGCACTTTTTCTGTGTTAAAGGTGCGGACCACTAATGCACCGCGCCACTACCCAGTTGTGTTATGTCTTTTTATAGATGACTTTTGGAGACATTCCCGGTGTCCAAATTGGGCGCAGGATAGCTCGTTGGAAAGATTATTGGGTATAATTTCCAACCCAACTTGAATTTTTCAATTTGGAGTTCAGTTTCCCTGTCAAAAGTCAAATCTCCAAAGACTGGTCAAAATGTGCAAAATGAGGCTACCTCAAGGCAGAGTGCTGTTGCAGTCAACTTTTGAAGGTCTTCCTCAACTCCAAATTGAGCTCATGATGGCTCATTGGAAAGATCCTTGTGTCGAATTATCATTTGACTCATCAAAAAAGTCATTTGGCCAACTAAGCTAAGAGAAATCGTGATTTTCCCAAGGTCACTTCAGAGGTGCATCAATTCTCCTGAGGCAACTATATTGTTTTACATTTCTCTAAAACCATGATACCTGTGTAAAAAGAGAAGGAGGTTTTTCTTCCTTGGCATATTTTGGACAAAAAAATTTCTCAGTTTTCCCAAATTCATTTTTCTTGCTCAGAAACATCATTGGAGTAAAACCTATCCCGATGTGTGGAATAGGGGATTTGTCGAAATGAAGTGAAAGGAAGGGGATAAAGGGCTTCTAAATTCTTGAGAAAATTTTTGGAAGTAGGGAGGGATGTTAGGAAGTAGGGGAAATTGGAATTTCAAAGATTGAGTGAGGGGACGGGGTCCAAAAGGGCAAAACACAGGCCTAACCTAGAAAATTGTCAAGTTGTAGCAAGAAACTAGGGTTTGCGCGAAAATGAGGAATTTGAGGGATATCAGTGATTGGAAGTGTTTTAATAAGGTACATTAAGGATAGGGGAAGATGTATGAACATCATGATACAAATTTTGTTGATGATTTGACCATCCAAGAGAAATTATCTTCAAAACCCTAGGAGAGGAAAATGAACCTTACCTAGGCACAACTGAAGCATGAACAAGGTGTAAAATGACCCATTGGAACCTGACATGATGATGAAAACCCTAGGAATGATGGTACACTCATCTGAATGGTGACATGGACTAACATTTGGACAACTTTGAAAGGAGTAAAAGCAAACCCTAGACCTAATACCTAGTGACCAAATTTTACTTGAACACTCACTGAAATGACAAAATTTGACCTTGACACCTTAAAATCACTTTGTAAGAACATGTTTGATCATTGGAGGAAGGATGCAAAGGTTGACACTAACATTGGCTCCAATGGGGATGGTAGCTCCTAGGAGGTGCCAAGAACAAAAGATCTTTAGGAGAGCAGACCAATGCCTTATCCATTGGGCAATGAAGTCAAAAACTCAAGCTGAAATGCATGACTGAAAACTGACAACTTGACGAACAAACTGACTCTCACTCAACTAAAAACTGACTTGATACTTAAAGACAACCGACAAACTGGAAATGATGCTCAAAGTAAAGCTTATTCATCAAAACCTACTCTAACAGTTTCATTCATCACCTGATCAAGTGAAATGAAACAACCAATGCAACCAAGTAAGTATTCCTGCTGTTGTTTGAATTCTCCACAAGTGCTTGCTTATGAACAACAAGAGAGAACTACTGAAAGGCAACTCCCATGAAAACTTGTGAATAGATCCGTTGAATACTATGGATTCTCTATCTGCCTCCAAAAACACTGCATAAGGATCTTGAAGTTCATGCACACTGGGACTTAGCTCATCCAATGGATTACTTTTCTTCTCCTCATACCATGAATGAAAACTTTGATTTGAGCTTTGTGACAAGACTCCTGCTAAAAATGACAAAGAAAACAGCTACCGGATCAAGTTTGTATCAATACTTTTGTCAAGCTCACAGATAGGAGAAGGACTTTGACTGCAAACATCATCCAACACATCAGCTATTGGATCATGAAAAACTTGAAAAGACTGCTGCAACCCATTTTCTATTGGCTTCGATGAGATTACATGATTTTCTACATGCTGCTCATCCTTTACTGAAAATGTACTATGCAAATTTTCCTTCAAAAACTGAAATGATTCAAAACAGAAAGGTATGGAATCATCTTGCATCATTTGATCATATGATCCAGCTTCCAAGTCTTCATCTACAACTTGAAAATCAATGGGATTCGGGGGCTGCAAATCTGGATATGAGAAGTCTTGAACAAGGTTTTCATTACTCTCAAGATGGTTCAGATCAAGACTTGTCGATAGTTGATTTCTGATTGCATGAATGTTGTCTCTGATGAACTGAAACGAAGCAAAACAAAAAGGCAAAGATCCTTCACTTACTTCAAAATTTGCTACACTTTCCTCGTCATTTCCATAGCTGATATGTGATGGCTGAACATTGTATTCGAGCTGCTGAAAGTGAACTTCTTCCTCCCACAAACTAGCTGTTGATTTGTCTGCAAGATTAGCTTCTATTTGGAGAACATAATCATCATCACACTGATCAAACTGAGGCAAATCGTCAGTATAAAAGACATCATCAAGCATACATGTCATATCAACAGATCTATCTTCTCCAAGATGATCTATAAAACAATTATTATCAGATCTATGACAGCTGGGATAAGAAAGAAGATGTTTTGGATCAACAACTTGTTCTTCTTCAATCAGCGAGCCATGAGCTTGAACATTATACTCATTCCTTGGGGTGATCCTTTGCATATTCTCTTCCACTGCACTTACCAAAACGTCAAGATTTACCTCTAGAGATGTCGATTCCTCCGGATCTATGTTTTTCATCTCTTCTTCCTTCAACTTTTCCCTTCGGATCAGAAAATGAGCCTCTACATCTACTACACTGTTCTGCATCTCTTCAAGTGTTACAAGATTCCTTTCTCTCGGCTGAAACTCCATTTCCGGATCAAAGGCACCCGGGTAGTGCAAGAGAGCAGATCCCAGAGGAGGTCCTATATTAATCGGCATCGAAAAATAAACTTGGGAAAATCTGACAGAAAATTGTTGTACTGTCTACCCTGGCTGTCTTTTCAGCTGGTTATACTCTTCTATAATCAAGAAAGGGTTTTGTCTGATCATCCACCTGTCGAGGAAAACTTTGACGAACTACTGAAAATCTGAGATGCTCGCATCAAGCAGGGTTTTGAACCAACTCTTAACTTTGCCTTGCAAAGAAAGAGCAAAAAGCCTAATACTGACATCTTCTTCATCAACTTCAAAAAGGTCAAGAATGGACTCAAAATTTAATACATGTCTCTCAGTAGTGATATTGTCATGTTCACCATCAAATCTTGGTAGATATAGATCATGATTTTTAGGGAAAGCATGGGATATAGGAGGTAAAATCAGAGGCTTGTATTGATCTAGAATTTTACAAGGTATAGGGGTATGTACAAGAAGTATAGAATCAGTATTGGTCTCTTGAGGCTCATCAATTTGAAGATGGTCATCACAAGATTTATAGAAAGGGTCTTGATCAAGCTCAAAGGCATGCGAATATTTGGTATTCACAATCTTCAAAGGGAAGGAATCAAATGTAGGCCGAGGATCTTTTCTCAAATATAATATAATTTGCAAAGCCTTCTTGACATTCTCGGGAAAAGAGAAGAAATAATTTATGACAAAGAACAAAATTTCTTGGATGAAATTCCAACTTGAATACCTGATCTTTCCATATTGTCCTTTCATGTTTTTGTTGGTTAGGTTCATCCTCCGGTGGAGTCCTTGGATCTGATCTCGAAACTGATTTAGAGTCGCCAAGTGAATGATTTCAGCCTTGCGGTGTCTGATCATTGTCCACCATCAACAATTATATCTGAACTTGATTACATTTTACTAAGGAAACCAGATGTTTAGTTCATATACTAGACCGGAGATTGACTGAAGCAGCATTCATCTACTTTCGCTAATGCAAAGTAAGAGTGTTTCGAAGGTTACCTGGATAAATTCAAGCTCTGTCTGTAGTCTATAAAGCAAAACAACAAACTTTTCGTCTCCCCAGTATGGTCGCCACTATGTTAGGGCCTAAATCTACCTCAACCTGAGAAAGGTAGGATCTAGGGTAACATCAAACCACGCTTAACCTAGTAGCGAGCCCTACCAAGTCGGGAGAGGGTTCTCTCCTTGTCAATCTCAGAAAAGATGGCCAATGAAAACTTGAGATGATTGATGTAATGACTGATTTTAGGCTAGGTATGTGTATAGAGGTGTTTGATTGAATTTGATGATGTTTTGTTGGCTCAAATGTGAAAGGCAGATTTGGGCCTGGGGAATGAGGCTCAGTTTTGCGGAGATCTTTATGAGGCAAGGTAGGAAAGTGATTTGATACTTCAAATTGAGTGGTATGGAGAGGTTTTGGACAGATGAGGAGTTGAAAAGGGCATGAAAACCTCAGGGATCCTCTTCAAACAATTGAAAACATCAATAACTAAGCAAACCCTAGGTAGAGCACTGCAATTTCAACGGATTCTACCTTTATCCTTGTTTATTTTAGTTAAGAAGAAGTGAGAGAGATAATGGCATATAGAAAACACATATAAACTTACAATTTATATAAGGAAACACAATACCAAAGCGAGATGCCACATGAATCCCATAAAGTGCTGCAAACCCTGGTCTATTCCTTAGCCAAAACTACTGAGATGAGTATATAATGAAGCTCCAAGCTTTCTAAAAAGTCCAACCCTTGCTAATGACTGAAAAATTACAAGATATAGGCAACCAACAACTCATCCTAGCCTCTAGGGGTTGAGCTCATAAGTTTAGGAGCTGTTCCAACAAATTCTAAACTGAGAACTAAAAAGTAGGTAGTGGAACAACTTGCCTCTAAAAACTAGGGAACTGATTCATTCAGTTGCAAACTACCTTTTCATGGATGAATCTACCTATATGAGTCAAAATTTAGCATAATTACATCAAAATCCATCATGTCACATTAAATTACATCATGAGTTTGACATTCGAAGGAGAAAAGTCAAATTGTGACGAAACTAGGCGAAAAACAAAGTTTTTGGCAAAAAATGAGCAAAATTCCGTCAATACGCCGCGCTGATTTCCCTATGCGTAGCACCTTTTTGCAGCTGATTTTGGTGGCCTTCCTGGTGTCAAAATTTTCTCCAAGTGGGCTTGTTGGAAAGGTCTACCTGTCTACTTTCCAGGACAAGTGGAATTTTTGAATTTGGCCTCCATTTGCCCCTCAAAAACTGAGTTCTCCAAACACTGCTTCCTATGTGTCAAAAAAGGGGCATAAAGGTCATTTTTGAGGTGTTCTTAACCTTTTTGGAAGCTAAAAATCTATCAAAATTTCTTGGCCATTTGTGAGCATGCATATTTTTCCATGACAAATCCAAAAATGCTGAGTTTTCTTCAATAGGAGGTCCCCATCGAAAGCGAGCGCCATGTGGCATGGCGCATTGGGCAAAAAAGCTTGTTTTACTCCAAAATTTTTTAGTTCCGCACTTTCTCGTAGTATTATCTATGGTCCTGTGTGCATTGGTCATGTCTCCAGTGCACCTGACTGCACTTTTTCTGTGTTAAAGGTGCGGACCACTAATGCACCGCGCCACTACCCAGGTGCGTTGTGCCTTTTTGCAGATGACTTTTGGAGGCCTTCTCGGTGTCAAAATTGGGCGTGGGATAGCTCATTGGAATGATTATTGAGTCTAATTTCCAACCAAACTTGAATTTTTCAATTTGGAGTTCATTTTCCCTGTCAAAAGTCAAATCTCCCAAGACTAGTCAAAATGTGCAAAATGAGGCTGCCTCAAGGCAGAGTGCTGTTGCAGTCAACTTTTGAAGGTCTTCCTCAACTCCAAATTGAGCTTATGTTGGTTTATTGGAAATCTCCTTGTGTCTAGTTATCATTTGACTCATCAAGAAAGTCATTTTTCCAACCAATCTAGGAGAAATCTTGATTTGCCCAAGGTCACTTCAGAGGTGCATCAATTCTCCTGAGGCAATTGTATTGTTTTACATTTCTCTAAAACCATAATACCTACGTAAAAATAGAAGGAGGTTTTTCTTCCTTGGCCTATTGTGGAAAAAAAACTCTCTCAGTTTTTCCAGATTCATCTTTTCTTGCTTAGAAACATCATTGGAGTAAAACCTATCCCGATGTGTGGAACAGGGGATTTTTCAAAATGAAGTGAAATGAAGGGGATAAAGGGCTTCTAATTCTTGAGAAAATTTTTGGAAGTAGGGAGGGATGTTAGGAAGCAGGGGAAAGTGGAATTTCAAATATTGAGTGAGGGGAAGGGGTCCAAAAGGGCAAAACACAGGCCTTGCCTAGAAAATTGTCAAGTTATTGCAAGAAACTAGGGTTTGCGCGAAAATGAGGAATTTGAGGTATATTAGTGATGGGAAGTGTTTTAATAAGGTACATTAATGATAGGGGAAGGTGTATGAACATTAGGATACAAATTTTGTTGATGATTTGACCATCCAAGAGAAATTACCTTCAAAACCCTAGGAGAGGAAAATGAACCTTACCTAGGCACAACTGAAGCATGAACAAGGTGTAAAATGACCCATTAGAACCTGAAATGATGATGAAAACCCTCTGAATGATGGTACACTCATCTGAATGGTGACATGGACCGAAATTTGGACAACTTTGAAAGGAGTAAAAGCAAACCCTAGACCTAATACCTAGTGACCAAATTTTACTTGAACACTCGCTGAAATGACAAAAATTGACCTTGACACCTTAAAATCACTTTCTAAGAGCATGTTTGATCACTGGAGGAAGGCTGCAAAGACTGACACTAACAATATCTATATATTTAATTAGTCATAAAATATGAGAAGATTACAATGCTTTGCTCAAGCATGAGCAACCTCTGCACTATCTCTATTTGTCTCATTGCTTCCTAGACAAGCCTAGGCCAATACTTAACCAATTTTCTGCTTTTTCATGTCCATATTTCCTTGCGTTGTTCCTCAAGGACTTATCCTCCTATTAATTAGGGAAATTACTCAATATGAATCGTTCAATCCTCATAGGCCTTCCTCTTACTGCATTCACCACCTGTACAATTTGAATGATCATACAACTAATAATATGTTGCCCCTGAACTCCAATCTCAACCGGGTAACTCTTAAATCTGACATACATGAGTTATTTATGAGTGAATCATCAGTTTACTAGTTGATCACTATAGGCAACACCATACGCTACTGCATGCAACACCACACTACTAGAACTCCCACTATTTTCTCCAACAGTTGGAACTATTTTAACTGACTTTAACTCAGTTAGACTGAATTAATTAATTACAACTCAAAATGAATGAAACCAGTGCTCCTATAATGTAGGAGGCACTCTATATAAGTCTAGTTAGACCCTCAACTCGAATTAACTAAACCAACTAAGTTAAATTAACTTAGTTAAGTAATACAAGTTGTCATGAGATGTGGAATTACAATTTTATTCCCAATTTAATTCAAGGACAAAATTAAACTAGGATTTTCTTATTGTATTTTCAACTTTTCTTGTTGCAATTTTCAACACTTCCTCTCAACAAGAAATGAATTCACATCTATCCCAATCCAATACCTTTGGAATGTATTGCATGTAACACTTCTCACTGTTGTTGTTTCTACTACAACATTTGCAGCTGAAAAGCATCCAAAAATAAATAAAAATAATCATTGAATCAATCTGCAACTCTCTACTAGGAAAAATGTGATGCTGGTGACTCTGCTATTGAGCCTCATGCTCTGATGTCAACTCTGCTATGTACTCCTTATTATCTGATCGACATTGATCCTCCTACTACTGAATACTATTGGGCCTTGTAGCAAGGTAATGACCCATGAGACAAAAACACCATAATGGACCCTGCGCAAATTTTTGCACACTTGGGACTATTGCTTCACATTGCCCCACCTCTCACCTGGAGGTATGGATGCATTTCTTTTCAAAAATCCCTTATAAAGAAATGGTTGAAATGGAAGAGGATATGAAATTTGGAAACAAGTATCTGACACATAAGAAGAAAAATCCCTATAAGAAGAAGGGGTTCAACTCCAAAGAGGATAGCTCAGCACCAGAGTCATACTATGAAGACTTAGGAGAGTGAGTTAGACAAGTATCTTCTTATGGCCTTTGAAATAGACTCCAAAAAACATGGTATTATGGACTCTAAAGAGGAAGAAGAAGGAGGAGTAGACCTTGAAGTGGAACTCATCAGTGCCCTCGACAAGTTAAATAAAGAAAGGAAGAAAAATAAGTAGTTGAAGGAATAGTTACAACATGCAGAGGATAAAAACCTAATAATGAGGAATTTCCCTATCAAAAATAAAAGCTTGAATAAGCTATCAAGATCAAGGACAATCTATTCCTTGTACTCAAAGAAAAACAAGGAAATTGTGAGAGACATGAAGAGGAGAACAAGCATTTGAAATAGGAGTTTCTCAAGTTAAAAAGGGGAACGATCTCACAGATATGCAAAGATGATATTTTGTCTTTTAAAGTTGAGTTGGAGGAGGAAAAATGAAAAGAAGAAGTTCTTCAAGACCTAATTCAAGAATGGGAAGAGAACTGTCAAAGTCTTGAAGCATCTAGGTTGTCTCTCTAAGAACTGATCTTGAGAAAACAAATACCGAAAAGGGTTTAAATGAAAAATTTGTTGAAGGGAGAAGGAGACTAGATCAAATCCTAAATAGTCAAAGGCCCTTAGGAATCAAAACCGATCTGGGATGCTCTAAGACACAAGAATCTTCTGTAGGGAAAATAAAATTCAAGTCCATAGGATTCGAAGAATCACAGAGCCATGAGAAGAAGCATCATAAAATAATTAATGAAGACAAAGGAGTAGTCAGGCAAAGAGGAAATCGCTAATGGAGAATGAACCAGTCAATCAGGTGACTAAGGTATTTCCTGCACAATCTCATAATGCTTTTGACAATATGCATGCCTATTTGCTTTATGGCCACTTCTATAAGTTTCATATCTTTGGAAATAAATCCATTGATTGTAGAAGGATGAAAGTCAAAAGAGATGAAAATCCAAGATATAATACGCATCAAATTTCTAATTCTTAAAACTCTTCTCTCAGAAATCATAATGTCTTCTCTCCGTTGCTAAGTGAAGTAGAATGATTCAAATGTAATAATTTTGGGCACAAAGCAAGTGAGTGCAGAAGCAGTTTTGAATATCTATCTAAGTCCCAAAGTGTCAGACAGATAGTTATCCAAAAGGATAAAGGGAGCTGGAAACCAAAGACTAAAAAGAGCATGCAATGTGGACTCGCCTTATCAACTCATAATCAAGTAAACAAATGGTATGTGGATAGTGGTTGTTCCAAACATATGACTGGGGACAAAATTTTTTTTATGTCGCTTAAGGAAAAAGACAGAGGAAGCAATGTCAATTTTGGAAACAATGCTCCAACAAGAATCAAGCAAAAAGGACTAGACATTCTTGATAAAAAATAGAAGCACAAAATGTGTTGTATGTATGAGGTCTCAAGCACAATATGCTCAGTGTTAGCCAAATGTGTGACAATGGTTATGATGTGACCCTCCGATCTAAAGACTATGAGATCCACAACATAAAGAATGGAAAACTAGTGGGAAAAGAAATCAGAACCCAAAATAATGTATATGTGTATCATGATTCCAGGGTTAACTGCTACTTGATAAAAATGCGTGAATCACAGTTGTGGCACAAGAGGCTTGGGCATATGAATTTTGACAGTTTGACAAAAATAAGCAATATGGGATCTGTGAGAGGATTACCAAGATTGTCAAAGCCCGATAACACAATCTACAAGTCGTGTCAGTTTGGCAAGAAGACTAGGACTCATTTCAAGTCGAAAGAGTTCTCCTCATATATACCTCTAGAGCTCATTCCACAGAAATTTGTGGTCCAACTAGAGAAAAAACCTCAAAAGGAGAAAGGTATTTCATGTTTCTCATTGATGATTTCACCAGGGCTACTTGGATTGTTCTCTTAAAAGAAAAATCGGAAGCATTCAAGCATTTCAAGAAGTTTAAAGCTCAGGTAGAAAATGAGAAAGACTTAAAGATACAATTATTAAGATCAAACAAAGGAGGAGAGCACACCTCAAGAGAATTTGAGGAATTCTGTGAAGAGCACGACATTAGGAGGTAGTACTCAGTGGATAGAATGCCTCAGCAAAATGGATTAGTAGATAGGAATAACAGAACAATTCAGGAAATGGCCAGAGAAATCTTAGATGAAGCAGGAGTGTCTCACAACTTCTAGGGAGAAGCAGCCTAGGCAGTAGTATATCTATCAAACATAACTCAACTCAGGCCTCATAGTGATAAAACTCGCTATGAGTTATGGAAGGGAAGAACTACATCAGTGAAACACCTCAAGGTGTTTGGGAGCAAGTGCTTTATTAAAAGGAATGGAAATAACCCTTGGAAGTTTGACTCATGCATTAATGAAGGAATATTGCTTGGATACTCTATTCAAAGCAAAGGATATAAGTGTTACAACAAGTGAACAAGGAAGAATAATGATTGCATTGACATAATAGTAGATCAAGTTGGTTCACAACTTGAATCCTCTAAAATTAATATGAACTCAGATGATGTAGAAAGATCAGATTTAATGTCCATTGATCTGAATGAAACAGATTTAGATAATGAAGGTGGGGAAGCATGCATGTCTTCAAGGCGAAAGATACCCTCCAGGTATGTACAGAAGAACATCCTGAGAGTCAGATTCTTGGATATCAAAGGCATGGTGTCCAAACGAGAAGGAAACTTGTGGGCAGTACAAGTTATGCAAATTTGGCTCTATTATCACAAATAACACCCAAGAACCTCTGTCAAGCAAGTGAATATGAGTTTTGGGTGAAAGCTATGAATGAAGAACTCGACCAGATTGAAAAGAATGACACATGTGAGCTTGTTCAAGGGTTGAGAGAGAAAAATGCTATTGGAACCAAATGGGCTTTCAAGAAAAAACTGAATGAACAAGGTCAAGTAATCAAGAACAAATCTCGATTGGTTTGCAAAGGCTCTGCCCAAATACATGGGGTATATTTTGAAGAAACCTTTGCACCAATAGCTAAACTGGAAGCCATAACGAACTTTCTTACTCTTCCCATCCATAATAATATCAAGGTTTTTATTGAATTTAGGCTTCTATGATCCATATCAAGTTTTGAGGCATGTTTTCGGAGATAATCACATAAAAATTCATTTCTCAATGTGTTTTGAACCAACCATTGTGGTTCATCATTAGGACGAGATGAAGAATTAGATGATGGAAACTAGATAAATAGAGAGACAGATCACTCCACCCTTTTCGTCTTTCTTATTTCCTTTTATTTTATCGATTTTTTTTAGTTTTAATTTTACTTTGTTGACTCATTAATTATTTTAATTTCCTCGCAATTGGTCTCTTCTAATCCCCCCCGGGGTTTGTTGCTTCCTCTTTTATATTTATTTATTGTTTTCCGCTCTTTCTTTTGTTATTTATTTATTTATCCATGGCCTTTGGTAATTTTATTTTATTGGTTCTTATTACTTAAACTTTGTAATTAATAGGATTTTCAGCTTTATTTTTAAAATTTTATATTTGATCATCCTAGATCTCTTAGTACGAATTGTGTAATTAATCTTATCATAATTCTAATAATAATATTAGTATATATATACATGTATTTTATTTAATTTCCTTTTTAAATTAAAATAAAAAATATTTGTCACTCAATATATAAATTGGGTGTAATTCTTTTCGTTTTTCCAAAGTTAGATATAAAATTTACATTAATGTATATTTTTAATTATTTATTTAAATTTAAAGAAAATATTTTTCCCCTAATTTTTGGACCAGTCAAAATTAGTCATTTATTGTAGTCAAAGTAGTCATTGGAGTGATCTCTCTCTCTCTATTTAACTCGTTTCCATGATCTGATTCTTCATCTTGTCCTAATGATGAACCACACTGATTGGTTCAAAATGCGTCAACAAATGAATTTTGATGTGATTATCACCGAAAAAATGTCTCAAAAAATATCAAGTTATATTAGATGGATGTGAAGTTTTCATTTCTCAATGGAGATTTAGAGGAAGAAGTTTACTTTGAGAAGCTAGATGGATTTCTACTCACCTCCAATGAAGGGCTCGTATGCAAACTAAAGAAGGCCTTGTATGGATTAAAATAGGCCCCCAGAGATTGGTACGAAAGACTAGATAAGTGCCTTCAGAAATAAGGGTATAAGAAAGGCAGAGTTGATAGTAACCTGTATGTAAAATCCGAAGGCCACCATCTATTGATAATAGTTGTGTATGTGGATGATATAATATTTGGTAGCGATATGGAATAATTGGGGCATTAATTTGAAAAATGTATGTAAACAGATTTTGAAATGTCCATGATCAGATAACTATCCTTCTTCGTGTGTCTGCAAATTAATTAGTCTCCACAAGGAGTGTTTATATCCCAATCCAAATATCTCAAGGAAAGCCTCAAGAAATTTGGGATGGAAGATTGCAAACCTGTGAACACACCCATGACTACGGGCTGCAAATTATGCAAAGAAGTTGGAACACCGCTGGTAAATCAGATTGAATACAAGTTAATGAATGGAAGATTACTGTATTTGACATCTTCAAGGAAAAACATCATGCAGGAAGTGAGGATTGTGGCCATATTTCAAGCCTTTCCATGGGAGAGTCATGTTGTTGTTGTCAAGAAAATTTTCAAGTACCTTCAAGGTATAATAGAATATGGACTTACACAAATGCAGATTGGGTTGGAATTCTTGATGATAGGAAGAGTACTTTCGGTGTATATTTCTTCTTGGGTAAATTCTTGGTGTCGTGGGTTAGCAAGAAATAGGGCTCCATCTCTCTATTGACTGCTAAAGCAGAGTATATTGCTACCACTACTTGATGTATGCAGATTTTGTGGATGAAGCAAACCTTGATAGATATACAGGTAGAGATGTTTGACCCCATTCCAATAATTTGTGATAACACAAGTGTCATCAACATTTCCAAAATTTCAATCACACATTCAAAGACTAAGCATATTCATATCAAGTACCATTTCTTGAGGGAATAGGTTGCAGCCAACACTATCAGACTTGAATGTGTACCCACTAAAGAGAAATTGGAAGATATATTTACCAATCCACTGGCAAGGGAACCATTTTCATATCTTAGGCAACAGATAGAATTTGGGACTCCTCCCTCTAAATGAGTTCATTTTGGAAGGTGGTGGAAGCTACTTAGCATGTGGAACTCATGGGAGAGTAGACTGCAATGGTTTAGGGGGAGTGGTCGAGAAGTATTATTTTCCACTGATGTCAAAGGGGGAGAAGATTGGCATCGGGTTAGACCATGCCTAGCCTGAGGGGGAGCTTATGGTGTTGCCATCAATGACAAAGGGGGATATTGTTGCACATTTGATGGCATATGGGTGGCTGTGTAAGTGTTGGCATTGATGTCAAACATGGGTCGGAATGATGATTGGGTATTTGAGAGGAATCCCATGGTTTTTGAATTGATTTGTAGAAAATCATCACAGTAGTAGGCTTACTGAAGAAGTAAAAAAATGATGATTACAGTGATGGGCCAGATTTAACTACTAATACCTACCTTCCATATATTCAGGGAGTCACTGACAAGCTAGCTAAAGTTCTCATAAATAAGGATATCAAAACTTCATTCAAACCCATGACAACTATCAAACAAAGAATGAAATCTGTCAAGGACAACTAGGAGCAACTCCAATAGAAAGGGGTTTATATGATCAACTATTCTTGTGTAGAACACTACATTGGGGAAACAGGCAGGTTAGTCAAGATTAGGCTCAAAGAGCATGGTGCATATATCCAAAATGAGAGAACTCGTTCTTTAGCTTTAGCTGAGCATGCAGGCAAGACTAACCACCATATATGCCTTGAAGACACAAAGGTTATTGCCAATGAAAAGCACCATTTTAAGCGGAAAGTCTGTGAGGCCCTTGAAATCATAAAACACCCACATAACCTCAATAGGGATGGAGGCTTGGAAATTAGTAGAAATTGGACCTCCCTTCTCACCCCCATTGATTAAAAAGGACCCTCCCTTTCTCACCAACCCTTCCATCCTTCATCCGTTCCGCCCTCTATTCCCCTACCTCTCGCTATTAACCCCTTACCACACTCACCCCTCCTCTTCATGCTCTGCCCTTTAGCATCTTAACACTCTTCCCCCTTTCCTTTCATTGACCCTACTCTAGGTCAAACCACCTCCTCACCCAACCATTCAAATAATACTAAGCATTATAAAAGATAGAATATGTTTATATAATAAACTAGACTCCATAGTAAATTCAATTAAGATTCAATTTATAATGCACAAACAATAAACTAATAACACAAAACATATGATTCCTTTAAACATAGATAAATAAAATTTAATTAGAATAAAAAAGATAGAATATTAATGATTAATATAAACACAATATTAAGAATTATAAAAGATGGAATACGCTTACAAAATAAAAACTAGACTTCACATTAATTACAATTAGGTTTCAATTTACACTAACAATAAACTAATAATGCAAGACATGTGATTCCTTTAAACATAGATTACTAAACACCTCTCCTTTAAACATAGACAAAAAAAAAAATTAATTAGAATAATAAAGAGTTAAAAATTAATAGACAATTTATTAAAGTAACACAACTTATTACATTAGATAAATAACTAGCTAATAACATAAACTTATATTAATCAATAACTAAAAATATTAGGTTAAGCAATTTAAACATAAATAAGTGTATTTAATTAGAATAAATTTAAAATAAAAAAGATTCCAAAAAAGTTATAAAACATAAAAGAAAAATGAACCCAACATATCAATTATTAAAATAAAGTAACTTACAAAATTAGTAATTTATTAACAATAACATAATAATAATGAATTTAAAAATAAGAAATCATTAAACTAGTCAGCTCCCCAACTTGACAACCTCACGTAATCATATTTATTACTCCATCTCCTCTTCCTTGTAAATCAGTCCTGATGATGAGTCTTGGTCTAGACTAGAAACGTCGACAAATTAAAAATGAAAACTGTGGAATATCTAAATTCATTGTCTCAAAAAGCACACCACAGAAATATGCAAACCAAAATGGGTGAGCACTTACAAAAATTTTCTCAAAATTATTATTGTTTTACCATGCATGAGCTGAAACACACAACCATAAATTACAACATCAAAATAGACAAGCAACCAAAAAATAAATCAACACAATGAACACAAGTATGTCTGGTGGAAAACCCTTCCCCGAGAAAAAAACCACCCTACGACTGTTGCCTTGCTCAAATTCTATTACGTCAAACAATTATTTACATAGAGCTGCAAATATGGCTACCATCAAATGGGCATTTCTTCTCATGCATATCTATAGACTACCATGCAAAGAAGGCCACCATGATCAACGATCTTCACCCGGTTCATCTAGAACTAGCAATCGACTCTATAGACTCTGATTTTCTGGACACCACCATGACTAATGAGCCTCGCCCAATTTTTGTTGAACTATCCAACCACCATTGGATTTGAGAAATATTCTCACTAATATTGATTTCTCCCGAGTCACCCAACTCTTCTCCTCTATGTGTTTCTCGTTTCATACATTTTCATACTAGAACTAAGAGCTGCTCAACATGAGCACTGCAACAACATAGCATCAAAGAAAAACAAATCATAAATTTGCACTACAAGCTACAAAAAAATATTCCACACAAACTGCAAAACAACTCCTCAAAATACTACACCAATCCACACATCATCTTCTCACACACTACCTGAATCTAATGGATGAAACATACTTTAGCTCACTGATGCTACAAGTGAAAACTGATTCAGAAAATCTACTTAGACTACTCACACAACTTGTAGGCTCTTCTCCAAGCTCACACTCACTCCACACTACAAATATCCAATCAACCATACTAACAATGATATTTCTCCAATATATAGATGAACTAAAGTGCTCAACTCAATAATTACACAAAAATACTCAGGTCAACAATCTTATTCATATGCTTGATTTGATCCAAATTCATCTCATTGACTCAATCAAACACTACCTCCACTTTCCTTTTTGACATTTTCAACTTTAATTAGCTTTTGTAGGTCCCACAAACTTTTCTGGCCATAAACTAAAAATTTTTGTTCAAGGATGTCCCCACAACACAAAAATTAATTGATCAGCGTGAGGAATGTGGAGAAAATACTGTGAAATCCCTCAGTCACTCCCATAGCACTGAATCCATGTGATTGAACCTATAACCACTCACATATGTCTATCTCCATGTGATTTCATCTTTTCAGTCACTTTGATGAGTGTGTCTCCATGTGAATGAGGCTAAAGCTAAGAAAATAC
This sequence comes from Pinus tabuliformis, assembly GCA_031772625.1. Taxonomy (NCBI): domain Eukaryota; kingdom Viridiplantae; phylum Streptophyta; class Pinopsida; order Pinales; family Pinaceae; genus Pinus; species Pinus tabuliformis. The sequence continues at coordinate 1,123,911,779 of CM062805.1, forward strand.
ATCAATCCTTCAGCCCAAAACCTCTGCCACCTAATGGATCATCTTCTTCAACTTCTGAAGACTCCTTCAAGCCATTGTGATAAGTATGGAAATGATGAATTAAGATAAGAACAAGTAAATTACATGTAAGACCTATTATGCCAACCTTAATACTGAGACCAATAGCTCCAGCTCCTCAAGCAACAACCTCAACATCTCTAAACACCTCCAACACCTACAGAAGCATCTTGATATCCTATAGTAGCATCTCCAAGCTCCTACAACAACAACATCATGTCATCCAACTTCCTCCATCAATTATAGAGGCACGTCCAACACATGTAGCATATAAAATGTCTCCAAGATATGTAAACACCAAGAGCAACACTCCAACCACCTACAGTCAAAACTCAACACATGTAGAATATCCAATGTCTCCAAGATATGTAGAGACATATGCAGCACCAAGAGTAACACTCCAAGCACATGTTGCAGTAGCATGTCCAATCACAACATGCCAACTTCAAACTGACATCACATGTGGAATCCATCTCCAAGTCACCTCCACTAGGTCTATTCATAAATATGTTGACATCAATGCCAGCTAACAAGACCATCAAGCCAAACACACATCACTAAGCACTCCACACATGCATATGATAGGAAGCACCATTAGCCTATTGACATCAATGCCAACACTAACGATGACAACAATTACTTATTCCAAAAACTTATTTCTTCTTACATATTAGTTAATGAATTGTAGATATAACATAAACCAAATGCACAATAGAAGACAACCAAGAGCAGAATGAGATATATTGAATTTAGGTCCAATTACTAAGAAAAAATCCACAAGGGGAAAATCAAACTATATTCTTCTTCTATTAGATATCAAGTGTTCAACAGAGATACAAAGTACATTGAGAGATCAAGAGAATGAGTAATTTCACGCTATTATAAACGAGTTGTAGCATGAATATCATTAGTAGCAACATCAGATCCAAAAACACTAAAACACTGAATCAACTTTGGCTCACCAAGTGTTTCTCTTAGTCTCCAAATCTCTCTCTCTTGCAATATTTTTTAAGTCTTTCCAATTCTCTCTCTCAATTTCAAATTCTTCTTTCACAATGCACAAGTAGTAGTCATCAAGTGAGAAGACATGAGGAACATATATAGGAGGAACTGTAATATTCTTGTCATAAAGTAGCAGAAATATGCATGCCTTGAGGAAGAGAAACATATGCCATTTATGGGAGTGTAACTCATGACATTAAGGGGAGAGACAAATGCCTTCATAAATTATTCCATTAAGGTGAGGTACACATGCCTTGGTAACTTATTCCATTAAGAATAGGTACACATTCCTTAGTAAATTATGCCATTATGGGAGGAACACTTGCCTTAGTTAAGTAGAGTGTATCATATGCATTAAAGAAATCATAAGATGAATATTTTATGGCATACGTTTAATGAGTGTGCAAGAGAGCGTGTAACATATCATTAAGAGAGAGAGTGTGTGTGTTAGGTCCCTATAATACTAGTGATTACCCCATTACTATTGTAGTTGTATCCCTTATTAATATTGTTGTGCCTTATTGTCTCCGTATTTTTATTACTATTCCCCATAGAATCCCTCTATTGTTATTTTTGTGGCTTTATATTATTATTGTTAGGTTGGCTGGGTTATATTGTGACTCCTTAGACTCCTATATATAGAAAGTAGGTTTTGTCATTTGAATCATCCAATAATTGTTCATTTGTGTAATGTAAAAGAGTTTTCCCCCTCGAAGAGGTTGAATTCTAAGGCGTTGATCTCTCTTTTCTACCTTTTTGTGAGCTGGTTTCATAACATTTGGTATCAGAGCCTTGGATTCTAGGGTATTGCTGCTCCAAATAGGTCATCGTGACATTTTTTCTATAACTTGTTTTTTGCGATGTTTCAGAAGCGAAAAAAAACCCATTTGAGACAAATTCACACTGAACCTCGGGTCCAAATTTTAGAGCTTTTCGCGCTATATTTATGGAGATATGATCTGAGGAAGTTATTTCTTTTGTAGAATCTTGAATTACATTCCAAACAGGTGCCCTGAGGAAAACTGTCATAACTTTCTCTCTGAGCATCAGATTGAAATTTTGTAAGAAGGTACAAAAAGAGGACGGACTGTAGTTTCTTGTATATATTTTTTAGAGCCAAAGGTTGAAACAGTGACACACGACACTTCATACAAGTTCACTCTTATGGAAAGGTCTATAATCAGGTCATCTTGGGAGATTATGCATAACTCTTTCTTGGAGAATCCAATTTGGATTAGACTGGTGGAATTGGAAAGAGGATGGAGAGGGCTACTATAGATCCCAATTTTAGAACTGGATGATCGAAAATTACAGAGATACATCATATCCAATACCAAGCTCCTACAAAGTGAAAAAAGGTGTGTAGTTTTTTTTAAATTTTTGCATAAGCATGGTTTGAAAAATTAGTTTGAAGGAATTCAAAGGGCATAGTAAAGCATTATTATCGGTAATTGATGCCCTGAGGAAAGAAAATGGAAACACCTAGTAAGAAACTTGAAAGCTCTAGCATGACTCATGAAGAAGAGGAAGAAATGCAACATGATATATCAAAATTAAGAGACCAAGTGTAACAAGTGTCACTTGCACAAAAAGTAACAAAATCTAAGATGGATGATTAAGAGAGATGTAGAAGCTAAGATGGATTGTTTAAAGAAAGGTGTAGAAGCTAAGATGGATTTTTTAAACAAAGGTGTAGAAGCTAAGATGGATGGCATGGAAGCTAAGATGAATTGCATGGACGCTAAAATGGATGGCATGGATGATAAGATGGAAGAATTGAAGATAAATACGAATAAGTAAGAAATGGTCACTAATGGCGAAAGGGTAGTAAAGGAAACTCATGATGAGAACAAAATAAATGTTAATCATGATTCCATAGACTCTAATGCTGGATCGAAGACCCACCATATTCCAAAAATCGATATGAGGAAGTTTGATGGCAAGGATCCCGCAACATGGATATTATAGATGGAGCAATTTTTTGATCTCAATAATGTGAAAAACACACAAAAGGTACATATTGCAACATTATATTTGGAAAAAAATTAGATTATATGGTATCAATGCCTCTGATCTTGTAAAAAAATTATCACTTGGGTAATTTTTATGGAAGAATTGATAGCACATTATGAGGATACAAAAAGAAACACTTTTTTTTAGCCAATTGATAAGTCTAAAACAAAAGGGTTCAATAATGGAGCACATTGAGGAGTTCCAAAACTTGAACATAAGGGTAAAAAATATTCCAAAGGAGCATAGGATTGATGTGTTCATAGGGACTTTAAAGGATAATATCCAACATGATGTTCACCTTTGGGAGCTTGATTCTTTAGAGAAGGCATTCAAGTTAGCAAGAAAAATGGAAAGAAAATTTATGGCAACCAGGAAGCATAACAGTCACAACTATAAAGATGGAAGTGGTGTTACCCCTAGCCTTCCACAACCTATAAGGTTGACACCACAACAATTGGAAGAAAAAGGAGCAAAAGGGCTTTGTTACATTTGTGATAGAAAATACACTAAAGGTCATAAGTGTGCTGAGAAGAAATTATTCTACATAGATTGTGAAGAGGAAGAAGAAAAGGAGCAAGAGAGGTCAAAAGAAGAGGATATACTCTAGGAACAAAGCCTAGATAAAGAAGAAATGACTCTGACCATATATTGTAATGCATTGGCTGGAATTACTGCTCCTCAAACCATCAAGATAGTAGGACAAATCAAGAGGAAAAAGGTAATAGTGTTGATTGATTCAGGAAGTACCCACAACTTTATTCATTGTAAGGTAGCAAAAGAATTGAATTGCTTCCTATATCTAGCACCAGAGTGTCAAGTGATGGTTGCAAATGGAGGAATGATAAATTTCTTTGGAAAGTGCCATAATATCAAGCTATCCATGGGAGAATATGTATATACTATCCCAATGCTTTCCATTCCAATGGGAGGCGCTGATGTTGTACTAGGAGTCTAATGGCTACAATCCTTGGGTAAAATAGCTTTTAATTTTCAAGAAATTTTCATGAAATTTTCTGCAGAAGGAAAGGAATTTGAATTAAGGGGTATTGCAGGGAAACCGGGAAAGATAATCAGCTCTAACGGTATGACAAAGCTTCTGAAAAAGGAACAAAGAGGTGTAATTGCACAATTATGTTCGCTAGATGTTTCCACATCGGAATCATCTATTTCTCCAGATCTCCAAAAAGTCTTGGACAATCATTCCAAGGTATTTGAGACTCCCAAAGGTCTCCCACCTATTCGTGATCATGATCATGCTATTCATCTGATTCCAGGAAGTGTTCCTCCAAGCATCAAGCCGTACAAATATCCCTATGCCCAAAAGAGTGAAATTGAACTTACGGTTGCATAAATGCTACAGGCTGGTATAATTCAACCTAGTCAAAGTTATTTCTCTGTTCTAGTAATATTGGTGCATAAGAAGGAAGGGTCATGGTGCATGTCTCCAGATTATAGGGAGCTCAACAAGCTCACTATTAATGATAAGTTTCCCATTCTTGTCATTGATGAATTACTGGATGAATTGCATGGATCAATTTACTTCACCAAGTTGGATCTTCGTTCAGGATATCGTCAAATCAGAATGAAGATTGAAGACATTTCAAAAACAACATTTAGAACTCATGAGGGTCATTATGAATTTTTGGTCATGCCTTTTGGCCTTACCAATGCACCTTCTACATTTCAAGGTTTGACGAATTCCATTTTCAAACCCTTCCTTAGAAAATTTGTGTTAGTATTTTTTGATGATATACTAATCTATAGCAAGTCTTGGAAGGATCATGTTGAACATGTTGACAAGGTGCTACAACTATTGGAGGAGAAACAATTATATGCAAAAAGATCCAAATGTTTCTTTGGAGTACAAGAGGTGGAATATCTGGGTCATATTGTATCTTATGAAGGAGTTAAGGTAGACCCTAGCAAAATTAAAGCCATTAAGGAATGGAAAATCCCCACATCTATAAAGCATCTGCGAGGATTTCTCAGGTTGACAGGGTATTATCGCAAGTTTGTTAAGAACTATGGGAGAATAGCAGCACCTCTAACAACATTATTGAAGAAAGATGCATTTTCATGGAATCCTGAAGCAACAAAGTCCTTCGAACATCTTAAAGAGGCAATGTGCCAAGCACTGGTCTTAGCTACACCAGACTTCACAAAAACCTTTATTGTGGAATGTAATGCTTCATGAAATGGAAGTTGTGCTATTTTAATGCAAGATGAAAGACCCATTACTTTTGAAAGTCATCCAATCAAGGGAAAGTTTTTACACAAAGCTATTTATGAGAAGGAAATGTTGGAAATACTACATGCACTTAAGAAATGGTGACCCTACCTAATGGGAAGACATTTCAAGGTAAAAGCGGATCATGATAGCCTTAAATACTTTTTTGAACAAAGATTATCATCTGAAGAGAAACAAAAGTGGGTCACAAAGATGTTGGGATATGAATTTGAAATCATCTACAAAAAAGGAAAGCAAAATGTGGTGGCAAATGCACTCTTAAGAAAGGATGAGGATGTGGAAGCATTGTTGTGTGCCATTTCTATTATCCAACTAGATTGGATAAACGAAGCAAGGGAGGAATGGAAGAATGATGAAGAAGTGTGGGCACTTATTCGAAAGTTACAACAAGATTCCAGTACATCTAATACATTTAGCTGGCAAAATGATTTCTTATGGTACAAAGATCACTTATACTTCTGTAAGAATTCACAACTCAAACAAAAGATTCTTATGGAATTGCACACTTCTCCCTTACAAGGGCACTCAGGACTTTTAAAAACTTACCATAGGGTTACGAAGGAATTTTTTTAGGATGACTTTAAATCGGATGTTCAAAATTTTGTGGTGGAATGTTTGGTTTGCCCACAAAATAAAGTTGAAACAATTAAGACCCTGGGTCTATTACAACCTTTATCCATTCCAAGCCAACAATGGGAGGAGGTTTCAATGGATTTTATCACAGGATTACCCAAGTCTGAGGGAAAGAGTGTCATCATGGTGGTAGTTGACACACTTACCATGTATGCACACTTTTGTGCATTATCACATCCATTTTAAATCAGTACAGTTTCTACTGCATTTATGGAAACAATTCAAAAGCTACATGGAAACCCAAAGATTACTGTAAGTGACAGAGATCCCATTTTTGCTGGAAATTTTTGGACAAAATAATTTTCTTGTCTTAGTACTCAGTTAACTCATAGCTCATCTTATCATCCTCAATCTGATGGGCAAACTGAGATAGTAAACAAATATTTGGAAGGATATCTTCATTTCTTTGTATTTGATAAACAGACACAATGGGTCAAATGGTTGCCTCTGGCTGAATGGTGGTATAACTCTTCCTTCCATACAGCGACAAAAATGACCCCATTTATGGCACTTTATGGATACTATCCACCATCCATCACATCATATTTAAGAGAAAATTCTAAGGTTCAAGCAGTGGAACATCACATCGAACATCAACGACAAGTCCTCCAACTCTTAAAGGATAACCTCGTGTTGGCACAGAATAGAATGAAACAACAGGTAGATCAACATCGCAAAAAAATAAGTTTTGATGTAGGTGATTGGGTATTCCTATGGCTAAAACCATATAAAAAAAGTCCCTCAAGCAAGCTAAGAAGGATAATAAATTATCACCAAAATATTATGGTCTGTACAAGGTGTTGCAAAAGATTGGTACTATGGCATACAAATTGGAGCTTCCTCCAGCATCTCGAGTGCACCCAGTTTTCCATGTTTCATGTTTAAGAATGTTATAGGCGACAAGCTCCCAGTTCAAACAATATTGCCAAAACTTGACAAGGAAGGAAAAATTATATTGGAGCCGGAAGTAGTCAGAGAAACAAGAACTCGACAACTACGAAATCGATCAATTTCAGAGTATCTTGTCAAGTGGAAGAACTTATCCGTTGAAGATTCCACATGGGAGGTTGAAAATTTTATACAGAAGCATCCAGAACTACTCAAGCATTGAGGAAAATATTTTTTTGAATGAGAGGGGAATGTTAGGTCCCTATAATACTAGTGATTTCCCCATTACTATTATAGTTGTATCCCTTATTAATATTGTTGTGCCCTATTTTCCCCATATTTTTATTACTGTGCCCCATAGATCTCTCTTTTCTACCTTTTTGAGCTGGTTTCATAACAAAGAGAGAGAGAGAGAGAGAGAGAGAGAGAGAGAGAGAGAGAGAGTGTTACATAGTGCCATGTGAATCATCAACGAGGGAGGTGCGAAGTGATTGAGGTGATGAAGGTAAGGTGACTTGTAATTCCTTTTAATAATAATATCATAGTATCAAAAATGATAATAATATTGATGATTAAGTCGAGATTAAACCTTTCGGATTGATTAATGATAATTTAAGTTATTTTTTATTCAACTGTACTTGATTACCAATTGAAGAAAGGTGACTCACTATTTTTGGAAAGTCGACATACTTGAGATGTTAGACATGAATTCTTAGAAATTCACTCTAGAGTTGTCATAAATGAGATTTTATTTAAGGAAATTCATCATTGAGCTTCCAATTTTCAACACTCCCTCTTATCTAGGGTGGAATTTGTTTGTACAACAAAGAAATCTACTTTCTCAACTCATATTTGTTCATCTTTGCCCTGGAACAATGATGTCTCAATCTAATGAAGAAGAATCATCATATGGGAGATTCATCTATCACCCTATATCCACTAATCCTCCTACCTTGTCACAAACATGGGGGGGTTATCACTTCTCAACACATGACATGGATACACTGATAACCCTATTTACCACTCCAATATAGTGAGAGAAACCTAAGTTCAACTTACCTCAGTTGTTGGCTAGAATCCATCCCCTTTTCACCTATACATTTACTTATGTGGGGGTTATTCCATGTCAAAAGGATGAAATTACATAATTGAGAAAATTCTCATAATTCTTTTGCCAAAATGTTATAATGATGAGATAATATTTATTTCATAATTTACAAAAGTTGAGAAAAAGCTCATAATTGAGAAAAAGGTTTCCAAAGGCCTATTTTGCCAAGGAGATCAACTCAACCCACTTATGTATGAGTTTGCTAGGGGTCCATAATTATATAATTTTCCTAAGTTCTCAAGCCCATAGGTGTTTAGATGCATTCTCCCAAAGGATGGAATAAACCTATATAATGTCACCAAGAGGAAAGGGAGCTAGAGAGACTTGGGGAGAGTATTGTTATGCTATCACTTTGATTATAGTACATACATCTTTGAGGTCATACTTCTCATAGTAGGGAGACTCTATCAGAACTTCGAGAGGAGATCTGAATCTAGAGGTATAATTTTTTTTTTTATTTTTTTTTTATGGTTAATAGAGATATATGTTCCCCTCTATTCATATGTATATCTACAGTTAATTATTCATGTTATTGATTATTTCTTTGAGTTGATGATCTTTTGAGGAAAATCAATTTTCATCCTTTTTTCGTTGTGTATATGTGCACACCTAGATTGGTAGCAGAAAAGCAATATCTCCTATTCGTATTGAGAAGATTCTGCATTGAGCTCAAGAGGCTTCACCAACCTACGAGGAGGCCAGGTTTTGGTTCAAAATCTTTAAAATTAGGGAATGTGTGATTGACTTGTTGTTTGTTCATATAGTTGGGAATTGTTTCTTTCATTTATTTAGCCATTTGTTTTACCATATGGTAATCCTAGTTAGGGCATAGGATTATGGAGTAAAAACTCCTTGTAGATGTTTCAATTTTGCTACAACATAACTCTCCATTATATGGAGAGAAACCTAAGTTCAACTTACCTCAGTTGCTGGATATAATGCATCCCTTTTTCACCTCTACATATACTTATGTGATATTTATTCCATGTGAAAAAGGGTAAAATTACATAATTGAGTTATTTCTCATAATTATTTTCTCACAATTTTATAATTATGAGATAATAATTATTTCATAATTGACAACAATTGAGAAAAATCTAATAATTGAGAAAATGGTTTCTAGAGGCATATTTTTAGAAGGAGACCAACTTGAACCACTTGTGTATGAGTTGGATAGGGGTCCATTATTTGAGAAGCTTCCTAACTTCTCTTCACCCTAAGCATACATATTCATCCTCCTGGGAGTCTCTCTAGTTATATATATGTTGTTCTATCCTAGAGGATCAAGCTAGCTAGAGGGCAAGGGGAGAGAATTGTATTGTCATGTTTCTGCTTTGATTTAGACTTTGTGCTCAATTTATTTTCGAGGTCATATAGCTTGAAGATGGGGAGACTCTACCAGATTTCAGAGAAGATATTTCATTTTTGAAGGTATAATTGTACCATTTTGTTTATGATTAATGAAATTACATGTTCATTTCTTGTTAATCTTTGCTTCTGGTTGATTATACATGTTTTTGATTATTTGAGCTAATGGTCTTCTGTGGAAGCATATTTAAGGTCTTTGTTTTGGTGATGCATTTGTGTAGGTAGTAGATCTATTACAGGAGCCAAGTTATCTTGTTTGGAGTGTATACTTTATGAATTGAACCCAACACCCTTCACCAATCTGTGAGGGTTGTAGGTGTGAGCTCAAACCCTTAGTGTAGCGGTTACATGTGTGATTGACTCCTTGAGAATAGAGATCATGGTTATTTTCTATGATTGAATTGGTTGTATATTTTGTTGTCCGGAAACCTTGCTAGGGACATAAGGTTTTGGAGTAATAGCTCCTTGTGTGAAAATTTTTCCACAATAAAACTAGTGCTCTCAATGAGAGTTTTCCATGTTTATCTTTAGATCTCTTCTCCTTTGCTTTGGATCTAGAGTTTGTGCTTTTCCATCAAGTTCTCTCTGGATGTATAGATTGATTTGAATCTCCCTTAGTTATAGTTTCTTCATATCTGAAGAGATTTTAAGTCTAAATTTTTGTTTTTGTTTCTTTATACGAAAGAATAATAGATCTTGTATTTAAAATCAAATTATATACTTTTATGCACTAAAGTTAATTGATTTGACTACATATATGGATTCCTCTCGAAATTTCATATAAAAAAAAGAACCATCGAAAAATGTGTCCGGATGAGGAAGTTATGGCCAATTGAAGATCAGCTAGTTTGTTTTTCCTCCATGCTTGCATGCTTGCAACAACTAATAGAGCAAAAAAATTTCAATATTGCCTTCTCTTTTTAGCTTGCTTTCATCCAATTTTGATCTAATCTTTTAGATATAATTTTCCTCTATTTGTTTGAGTGAAAATATATATTTGGTTTTATTGATATCTTGTTTTTATTTTGAATTGAGATTTGATTGAATTCTAAGGTTCTTAGTAGAGTTGTTTGTGATTAAATTTGAACTCCAATCACTTTGATTTCGCTTGAGACTTTTGGATATGTTTTTCATGGTCACTAGTACTTGTTGATTACATCAGATCTTTGATCTTTTGTGATCTTGGTCCATTTATTAACCAAATTATAGGTTTTTTAAATGCCTTCTTATGCTTGTATTTGGGGCTTATGTCCTCAAGTTTTGGATGTCTGTTTTTAGATTTTTCATTGCTTCTTGGTATATGGTTCATATATTTTTTCATACTTGTACTTTATTGGTGTATTTTTTATTTTTTTCGTTTATTTCTCATATTTTAGCTTTCATCCAATTCAAGTGGTTGTTTTGCTTCCTTTTCCTTCCATTTCATGATGTTTTTGTTCTAAATTTGTTGTGGTTGTGCAAATCACTATTGGAAAGTTATATTAGATTGTTTTATACATTCTCTTGTCAATATATTCGAAATTCTCTCATCCTTTACTATCTTGCCCTTGAGTTAGGCTCTAGTTTTGACTGTGTGGAACATTTCATCTCATTGATACATTATACTACAACCCTAGCTTGTTTGCATTGCCCTCTTATTTTCACCTTTTGGCTTTCTTGTTGATTACTTGAGATTGTTTGATTGGATTTGAATCCTAGCTTTGATGCTTCTTAGGTGCTTTGCATTCTAGCTTGGGAACCTTTTGACCTCTTTTCGGTTTTCTATTTTTTGGTTTATTTTATGGGTCTAAATTCTTATAAATTTTGGGATTTCATTTAGTGACTAGTGAAAGGTGCATTTTGTATGAATTTGTGAACTAATAAAAAGTGAAAATACTCTCACCATATTGTAGTTAGAGTTCATTGAATTGAAAGAAAATTCTTCATATAGTTGCGTCAGGGTGTTAATATGAGGAGTTTTTCACAAAATCTTGTTTCATGTGGCTACCCACTTGAGTAATACAAACACCATTAAAATTAGTGAATTAATAAAAACCATTAGATTCATATTTTATTTCTGTTGATAGTGCACCAACACTAGCTTAGGCTAGGGTTTTGGAGGTAGGTGTGTGATTAAAGGACAACAAGGCCATACAAAAAACTTAGTAGCATGAGCTAGGTAGTGAAAAATACTCCATCATTCCATAGTAAAACCAGAGCACATAAAAAACCTATGTAATTGGGGTTAGGCTTAGATCACGGTGTGAGTGGTTCTCCTCAAGGCTACCCAACTCATGATAGGTAATCCTGTGTTGTTTGTTGACTACCCAGAAGCCCAATATTTGTGTGACCTTATGGGGAAGCCATACCTTAGTGTCCTTTCGTAGGAAAACTACCCTATAGGTGGTGGTTGTGCGAAGCAACCATCCCTCTACCTTGCAGTTCCCTGGACAACTCTTCCGATAGAGTTGAGATCCTACAAGTAAGAAGTCTTTTGGAAGGGCATATAAAACATAGTTCTATGATTGGTTTATGTGTGGCTAACTTCTATGACTTTTCTAGCGTGTGTTGTTTGGTATGAATTTTTAGCTTGGACTTAGGGTTGTTTGTACTAACTTAATCTAGTTAATATACATTTCTTCACCCTCGCTAAAAATATTAACCATCAATCACATAAAATTCATGATTTACCTCCTGAATGAGGTCAATTTTTAGATCTTGATCGTAAAGTGTCTAACTATGTTCAAGATCAATACCAAACTATATTTGTGGAATATAGTAGTGACTTAATATCTATTGAGACACTTGTAGATGATTTTGATTCTCATGCTAATCCACCTTTGATTGATCCATCAGGACCAGAGTTATTGCAGTTGAACTGTGACATTTCTACACCTACCTACACATACATTTATTTTCCACCAATGGAGGAGGTTAGTTCCTCTTTACCCTCTACAATTGTAGTTTCCACTGCTATGTCATCATTCCCACCACTGAGTGTGGAAACAACTACACTTACTTCTACAACTCTCATGTCCTCTTGGGGCATCCCACCTATCTCTTCTATGACTCTTGCAAATTTCCCTAGTGTCTTTATACCCATTCCTTCATCTTTGTCGGATATGAGAGTTAACCCTAGTCATCCTATATAGTTGGGCATCTATACTCCTAGTTTTTCTCAAGCTACGATTTCTATTCCTCAAATGAGTATGGTAACCTCGGGAAATATATGCGGAGGATCGTATGTTGCTACTAGCCAGCCTAGGGAAAACCTTGCTTCTATTATGCCTCAAGCCTGGTATAGCTCATTGTTTGGAGGGACACTGTCCTATAGAGAATTTCCTAGAGGAGATATTTTACTTGGGGGTAACCCTATCATTAGCGCTACTTTCCCTTTGAGTTATCCTCCTTATGTTGGTGTTTTTGCACAAGGAGGTACTTCTACTCTTCTAGGGTATAACCCTACTATAACTCATGCTTTTGGGGGTCTTTTTCTCTATGGGGGCACTTATCCTAGCGGGGAATTCCTTACATCAGTTAAATTGGCCTGCATCCTCCATTTGATGGGATGAATTATCACCATGGTCCTTAACCTATTACTAAAAACCAAGGTATGGGGGTACCTCATGATTGGTCAGGGGTTCTTCTTCTTATGACCCATTCAATTAGCTCCACAATTGTTTCTTATCCTCTCTTGATCTACTAGATTTGGCTAATATAACAAATGAACCTATCTATCATGATACTTGGTGGATACCCATTCCTACAAAACTACTTTCTAATATCCCCAAGTTTGAAGGGAAAACTAGAGAAAATACATCAACTCACATCACCACCTACCATTTGTGGTGTTCATCAAATTATTTGGTCGATGATTTGATTAAATTCTTTCTGTTCCAATGTACCCTAATTGGAGGTGCTGCTAAATGGTATATTGAACTAGATATGACATCTTATAGTGCTTTTTCATCTTTATCCCAAACCTTTTCAACTCTTTCTTAGTTACCTACTAGGTATGACATCAACTCTAACCGCTTGTCCAAGTTCAAAAAAGATAAATCCACTCTCATTTATGACCATATTGATGAGTGGCAACGAGGTAATAGGTTATTTCAAAAAAAAATTCCTAATGAGATTCTTCATAAATGGTTCAATATTCGACCTTTGTTGCCTCCCATAACCAAGGATGTGTCTATGTTTAAGGATTTTACTGAGGAAGAGGCTATTTTGGTTGCCTAACAACTAGATTTGATTTATTCTCAGTCATGCACACTCTATGAGGATATTCCCAATTCTCCTTTCCCTTCTATTGACCCTCCCAAACCTACCTTGGGAGCACACTTGGATTTTTGTGTTGGTTTCGTATCTAAATATATGAGCCAAGTAGTTGTCCTACTTGGGAAATTGATCCTGACATCAAAAATCCTAGCGAGTATGTATGGCTCTGAAAAATCACCCTCATCTAAGAAACCCACTAATGTTCTCATAGTGAATTCCACAACACCCAAGAACACTCAACAACCTGGTGGGAATAATGATAAAAATAATAAAAAAAATAAACAAACTTCTTAGGAGAGTCAACCAAAACCACCTAATTAACCAGGAAGCACAACTGAACATCATCGTAATATCAAGTTTCCTTGCAAGATCTATCTAGGTGAGCATTTGAATCGTCAATTTCCTTTAAAAGATGAAGTCCATCAAAAAAGCTAATAGTAAGCTATTAATAATTTTTTCCTATGTATGCCGACCATAATTAGGTAATAAGAAGGCCTTCCATATAAATCATGGAAAAGTTAGCAAAATTAAAACTGAAAACAAAAGGGAAATAATTCTTAAGCTAAAGTGAGAAAAGAAATCAACAAACAAAAATAAAAATGAAGAAATTTAAATGTGGAAAGGAAAATCCAAGTTTTGAAAGATAAACTCTAACAAGAATGTTTATAACAATGTCTGAACAAAATGAAGTAAAGGAAAATAATCATATAATCATTCCTTCTTATGTCGAGATTCAGATAAATTATACCTTGCAGGGTTGTAAATGTCTTAGGCTTTTTAGATAGCAGTGATGATAAAATTCAGCCACAACGAAAACTTTCTGTATGATGTCAATCTTCTTGTTCCAAAGCATCATCTTAATCATTTTCTAATAAAAAGGAATGCTTAAAGAAACAGACTAAAGGTTCAGAGACTTCCTAGTGTAGTTGTTTCAATGAAGATTATCACTTCCTCTTGAAATAAAACCATGAGAAGAGTATAGGACTTCAAAATATGATCTGGAAGATGATTGAAATCTTTTATGAAGAGCTGCAAAACATATTTAAATATCAATATAATTTAAAAAAAACAAAACTGAAACTAAATTAATGAAATGGAATTTAATGAAAGTGGGTACATGAATCTTGCCATCGGATAACTGCCTTTGATCTTACCTGAAAGATATCAGTTTCTCCAGTACTACTAACATCTTCTTTTAGTTAACATTAAAAACACGAATAAGTCAAACTAACCAAAATCCTATAACCCAAAATCATTATTTATTTTACTTCAATTAGAGCAAGCAGTAAAATGTAAAAACATAATGCTTTGTGTTTAGGGAAATCGAAATTAAAACAAATGCATCAGAAATGAGAATGAAAATTTGCAGTAATGATTGTTCTCAAAATATTATAAGTTTCATATAAAATCCATGATTTTATAAATTGTCCAGAATTAAGACCAAATCCAAGATAATGAAATTTAAATGTGAAGATAGAGAGGTCTTGAATTTCATATTTAATTATGGAATTGTATATTTGAAACTGAAATATATGAAAAATCGAAATGATTTAAATATGCTGCAAATTTGTCATTAATTTCTTTAGTATCATAGCAGTTACCCAAAATTGCTTTAAAATATTGCATACAACACAATGCCTTATCAGATGATTCGCATTGCATGCTTCTTCACCATTCTTAAAGTTCAATATGAAAAATTTCACCTTTGTTGATATGCCAAATATCGATTTAAATGTTAATGGCATAGAGGCATGCAGTGGATATCTCATCAGAAGTTGCAATGGAAAATTGGCAATATGATAACATGCGATGAGAATATACGCATTGAGATGGAGTGATCATAATATTGAATAATTGTTATATCAAGGATCGGTGAATAGTCACATCATGCTTTATACTTCGCACATCGTACATCGCACATTGCGCATCTCAGATCCAGAATAGTGATATGACCATGAATAAAAATGCGATGAAGCGATTGTGATATCGACATATCAAAATATTGGAAAATAGTCATGTCGAAAATGCCAATATGATTCTTGCGATAGAGAGAATGCGATGGATGATGTGGCTTTTATGGGGGACTAGCTTTGGACGTGAAAAGAAATCGGTGATCGGAAATCTTAAGTACACAATGCAGTAATCTTGATATGCCGATATGCGATGAAGAATGGACCCGATAAATTTATTACGAAAATTTAATATCATATCGGATTTAAGACATCGGTGCTTTTAAAATTATGCCCCTACCATTATTGCGATTGAATGGACATGATATTTCTTATGAACTTGATTTAAATTTGATATCGGGTCCCGAATTATGTGGTCATCACAATATTAGTAAAGTCATTTTACCTGAGATCGGTGATTCAAGGTAATGGAAGTATATTCAACTGAAAACCTCTGATATGCGAAATGCGTTATAACATTTTATGAGAGAATGAGTGAGGTAACACATCAAAGGTTTTGCATCAGCAATTTGTTATCAGAAAATGCTAAGAGCTACTTTTGATTAAATATTACGATACAAATGGTTGTGATATGAAGGATGCGATATCAGAATGAAATAATTGACGAAGATGGGCGTGATGGGAATATTGAAAATATAAATTCACTATAGTATCAGGAATATGAAAATCAAGTTGAAATTTTTCCGATATGAATCTTGTGATGTTGTTTTAAATTTCAATTGGGTTTTCTAAATGAATGAAGCAAAATTAAAGAATGCTCAAATTCTAATGAATCATAAATAAAATTTCCTTGAACCTATTGCAAATTTGAAATGGGTTTGCTGCTTACTTCAAGTTTTGAAAACAAATGAACAACTGCAAATAAAACATAACAAGAATAAAAAATAAACTAAGCAAAAGAGAAACTAATAATAGATGAAAACGAACTTGTAAATGTGTACTTGGAAGGAAACTCTCTATAGATTTTACCTCATGAATCTTCAAATTCTTCCTTCGATTTATCAAAATTTTGACTTTGTTCAAAATCATCTCATTATTTATTCTAAATTAGAGTGGGCAATCAGCTTAAGGAAAATCATTTACTCATGTTCAGGGAATCTGAAATTCATAGAATTAAACAGAAATGAAAATATGCTTCGTTTTGAATTGCAACAACAGTTTATTACCTCTGCTCATTTCAAATTAACTTGAGAAAAATTTGTATTGTTACAGTGACTATTCAATAATGCCTTTAGTAAATAAATATGATGCATATTACAGCATCAGATAATAAACTAAAGATTAGAATGGGATAAGGCCACTAATTGTGAAAAAATATCAACACAGGTTTGAATGTGTGCACACAGAAAAATGGACACCCTTAAGGTTATTTTAACAAATTTCAAGGAAGATAATATGAACTTCATGTGATTACAGTGAAAGGTTAGAATGACTAATAATGATTGAATTGGAATTAAGTTTATAATAGACAGTCATACATTTCATGGGATAATGAGATCATGAAGTTTTATATCCTCAAAACCTTTAACAAATAAATTTCAGAAGAAAATCTTATAAGGATATTTCGAAATGGAGAAAAGTGGACTTAGGGTGATTGGTGCCAAGTGCAATCTCAATTGAATTTAGTCAAGAAATCATTCAAAATAGGCAGAGTAGAGGTATTTCTGCAATAAATTTTGATTTAAAAATGGGAAGCAAGAATTAAGAATTTTCTGATGAGAGGAAAATATTTCCCTGAACATGTATATGATATGAGAAGGGTTGATTGCTTGCTTTATTTTTTATTTGCATAACTATTAAGAATAAATTAACTATACCCAGATGTGGGTGACAACCAAGCTATTTATAATGATTAGACTGATGGGCGGTAGGAGGACGGGCCACATGGCCGCCTGTGTTCCCTCCCATGCCAACCTAAAAAAAATTCATGGCAGCCTGCAAGTTTCATTAAATGGGTACTCTAGTCGAGATTTACCCATCATTCGCACAACAATGGATTCCACTAGCCATAATGCTGCTCTTCCCCCCCTGCTCCATAGTATATGCCTGCCTTAGGAAGTTGAGCCTTGTTCACGCACTATTACCAGGAGCCATTGTTTGTTGTTAATGGGCATCATTTCTCCCACACCAGGCTCTACAATTTGACATCAGCGCAACCTTCCCTCGCTCATCCTCTGCTCAGTCCTTTAGCCAACTCCCCCACTGATAGCTCGGCTTTGCATTCTATCATGGCTCACATTCATCACTGAATGCGTAGCAGAAGAGGGGGATGTCGTGGTGGTAGTGTCCACCCTCCTGCGACGCCCAGCCCTGACTCTGCCTACCCCTCCCATTCCCCTAACATTCCCAACCCTTATGGCTCCTTCTCTAGCATGTATCCTGGTACCCGCAGTGGCCGTGGATGCGCACAGCTTCAAGGTGCTAGCCGGAGAGACGCCGCTATACATACAGCCAATTTTCCTCTTCCCCCTCACCCTGCTCCTCACTCAACACAATTTCACTTGCGCAGCACCCTGAATAGACCGGTTATTACAGCCACTATCACCATTGTTTTCTCTGAGGAAAACGATCTGTAGGATGCTCCATCGGGGAACAATGGGGTGCAACAGTAGGCTGCTCACAGGATCAGGAGTGGCCGAGACTCAAGCAAGCAACCAATGGATGAGGAGATGACCACCATATATGGCAAGGAACTGGGTTGACATCAACATGCTACGAAAGGAAGATCTGGAGACACGCAAACACCTGGAGGCAAATTGGACGACACGTCAAGGCCGCATGCAGCTGCTGGCAGCTCTGGTGGCATTCAACCAGCTCGTGGGCCTCAAACCGGCATGCCGAAGGAGGAGGATGAATGGTATCAGTATGCATGCCTCATCAAAGAGGAGCTCGCCCCAGACGACCTCAAGTGATGACACTTGCTAGCCAGGTGTCACCATTATGCCAGTTGGGTGTTCCTTCTGCTGACTGGTTCTTTTCTGAAATGATTGTTCTGTTAAATATTTCCTATGTATTTTGTGATGTTTTGATATTTTTTGGTTTAATACTGATAACCCATAGGTGGGTTCTTTTTTCCTTCACAGACTGGTTTCCCCATCTGTGGGCCAATAAAGATATTTTTTGATAGATGATGTTTAGTACTGCTAAGGCCTATGCCTCAATGTAATCATATTTTGTTTCATATTAATAGAATAGATTTACTTAGAAAAAAAAATTAACTATATAAAACAAACTAACTAAATTAACTATACTTCTATTCTAACTATATACATGA
Organism: Pinus tabuliformis; assembly: GCA_031772625.1. Classification (NCBI taxonomy): domain Eukaryota; kingdom Viridiplantae; phylum Streptophyta; class Pinopsida; order Pinales; family Pinaceae; genus Pinus; species Pinus tabuliformis. The sequence goes on from CM062805.1 coordinate 1,123,930,597, forward strand.
AAATGACTAGGTATAGCTATATTTCTAGTGTAGCCATTCTCTTATTTTAATTCCTGCATATATATACAGCTCAAATGTTAGTAATAAAAATACAAATCTAATTGAACTAAGAAAATTAAATATGTAATCAGAATGTAAAGTGATTATCAGCAACCTATTTGCAATCACCTTCTTTCGAAATGTCTTTTCCAATTGAATTCCAATTGGATCATCAAAACCTGGATGGGTTTCCATTAAGGATTAGAAAATGTTTAAAAGAGGAGATCACAGGCCAGTTTGTGGATATGAGCCTTTAAATTTAAAGGCCTGGAAAAAATTGTTAGTGTTATGTGTAATTTTTAAACTATTAACAATCTTCCATGAAGGAAAACTTTCCAGATATTTTTCAAACGAGTTAATGAAAAATAGATGGAAATCTGTTAGATATAATGGAAGATTATTAATTGAATTGGATTGCTGGCCAAATTGTAAAAATACATTCTCTTGTTGACATAGCCTTTGAGAAGATAGAAGCTTTTGATAAAACATTAGCATTGATTGAAATTTAGATATTAATAACTTTTGATGTTCATGATTATAATATAAAAATTCAACCTCCCAATAGGGCAATGCATCAATTGAGTGTTCACTATTAAAGTGATAAATATGCCAGTGTAAAGTATTAAAAATATGAAAAATAAAATCAGAAATAAAATCTAATTCTAAACAAAATAAATGAGGAAACAAAAATAAACTAAAATCACTAATGGTGCAACTAATGTTACAACACAATTGTGATTGTTTTGAAATAATTTCATTTTTATAAGGATTGGCCAGAATTATGGAATTTGATAATTTCCAATTCCAACTTGTGAATTAGAAAGAGAATTATTATTATGAGTAGGAATGAGAGCTTGATCATGATATGAATCATAAATTGGAATGTTTTCTCGAATAGTGAAATCATGAAGATAATTTTCTGCTCTAGAATGAGGATTAGTTGGAATAATTTATAAATTGAAATGTTCCTCATTCTTGGATGTTATTTGAATTTTATCATGAGAATAGAAATCAATATCCTCAATGTCAGAGTAATTATCATAAATGATATGTTTTCTAGAATTCTCTTCGATCTCGTCCAATGTATCGAAACAAGGAGGAATAAAAATTTCATGTTCATTAATGGAAAACGAATGATCAATAATTGTTTCTCTATTTTGATAAAAACTTATTAGTAATTCATTTAAATCATCCTCTTTATTTTCTAAAATATCATTAATACCAAGAGGGGAAAAATTACCATCATTAAAAATATCAGGATAAAGAGAAAAATGTGAATATGAAATAATGCAATTAAAAATGTCTCTGTTTGAGAACTCTTGTACATTATGCTCATTGTAAATTTCAGATTGTAGATCATTCCTTTGTCTACTCCAGCTTTCTTGAAGAATTGTGCTTTGGTTTTCTGAATTCGACATTTGTTCATCATGGAAAAATTCAGAAATTTTTACAGCAGTTTGCATTTTATTATTTACTTTGATTGCTGCTTGTACTTATTGATTTGTGATTTGATTTTCTCAATTTAATGTAGAGTAGTTTTCAGATTTCAAGGTATTTCTTTCTCCAAAATTGCTGCTGTTGTCTTCTTGCATTTGGATAGAAATATTTTCCAAGCTTTGTGAGACCACTTCATCATAATTTATTTGCACATCCATATTGGAATTTTCATTTATGTTGGAAGGGGATGGAACAAATTTTGAACTAATTTTATATGGATTGGGAATGGGAGGAAGAGAACAAATATATTCAAATCAATCTACTGATTCTTCTTCTGTAGGTTTATCTTCGATTTTGAATCTTAAACAATTCAAATGAAATCGAATATTAAAATCTTTAACAGACTCATTTTCAAATCTTCGTAGATATTCAATTTCCTCACATACATGTTCATAATCATAGTCGTCAAATTTACAAATGAAAATTGTAACAAATTGATTCCAGCTGTGAATTGAGGCAACTGGAAGAGTTCTACACAAGTTTTTGGCTTTTGCCGTGAATGTGAGAGTAAAAATTCTGCATAAAATGCCTTCATCAATTCCTTGAAAATCATAATTTGAAACATTTTGAATAAATTGAAAGACATGATTAAAAGTGGAAGAATTTTTCTTACCATTAAACTTTACCTAAGACAAGAGTCATACCACTTCGTGTGGAGTATAGGAAGATGCACGTCCATGGATACAACTACAAATTGGAAGTTTAAGAGGAGCCATCATGATTAAATAAAATGTTAAAATTGAAATACTTCAACAAGAAACAAGTTTCAGGCCCTCCTTCTAGTGCCATTATGTTGAAGCCTTGAAAATCATTACAACAACATGGGGGATGACCAGCCTGTCCGGACCTTAAAGCATCTCCTTTTCCATTTGGAGTAGTGGCTCTGATTGGTTTAACTAGGTCCAGTTACCTTTTCTCATTCTCCAATGGCTTTAAAATATGACTTTCATTCACCAATGGAGAAGAGACATTAGACCAACTCTCTTGGTGATCAGGGAAGAAAGTGATCCTTAACCTGATCTAAGGCTCAGCCAATCCACTACTAAAGTTTGCCTCTTTGGGAAGAGGACTTAAAAGAATGTAGAAATTAATCTAAATGCAAACTTATTCTAAGATGCAAGCAAAAGGAACTATCTTAATCCTATCTCAATTAGGTAGATATAGATCTAACCGAACCAAGAGTAAGATACTTAAATTATTAGGATTTAAATATGTCTTGTTTATAATGAATATCAAGTTAATGAAGTAGTTCAATTAAATAACATTATGGATACCAAAACACATCCTATTGAGACCTCTTAACTGAAATAATCAATCAGCAACACTCAAGAAGAAGTTCTCAGAATGATTTTGATCATTTAATCAGTAACTTGAATTATTAAACAATAATATGTGTCCAAATAAGTTCTCAACATATCACTATTCAACAAATCAGTTTTATAAGACAAATTATTGAGTAAATAGTTACTCAGAAATCAAAATTCAGTCCATAAGAACAGAGATAAATAATAACATAAAATAGAGACAAATTACCCATACCAACAAAAGTGCACAAGTATGAAAGTAAATTGAGACATTCCTAACATCAAAAAATGAAACCAGCATTTAAAATAATAGTATTTGAAATACCAATTTATTGAATCCATTTCTCCAACTCCGGTCTCTAATAGTTCTTTACAATGCCTGAGCTTCTGCTTTCAAAAGCAGAGCTACAATAGTGAAAACTCTATTCATTATACATAACTTAGAATGTAAAAGAAAAATCTCAATAATCCCGAGATCTGAGGAGAGCATCCCTTTTTACATTCTGCAATCTACCATTTATAATATTTCGAAATGTATTTTTGAGAGAAAAATTTGTTGAAGAAAAATCTGTCGAATCAATTTTATTTTCTCAAAATTCCCATCTTTAATTGCTGGAGAATTCTCATTGATTGAGATATTTTCCTCGATATCTTTTCTACTGTTTTCCTGCAAAAATATATTTAAAATAAATTAAGATGCAATAGTAAAAACAAAATGTCATTTTTGGCATTTAAAACAAATCCAATCAAATGAAATTAATTAAATGATTGAAAATAAACTATAAGCTTTCTATTAATGCCTATGATGGTTTAATTGGCCAAGGATATCATTGACGAATGGATCTGCATTCAGAAGAGGCTTGGACAAATGAAAATGCAGAAAATAAAACTCATAAAATTGATTTTGTTTTAAATAATTTGGAGCTTGATCTTCTACCTAATTCTCGACCTAATAAATGACCAAATATGTTAGTTAAACCCCCTCAGAAATATTCTCATTGATTTTATCTTTCCAATGAACCGTCTTGGGCCTCATTTGTCCAAGTAAAACTCAATCTATGAGCCTTGAAAGTTGATGAGCCAAATCTGGCAGAATTCTGGAAATTCTGTTGCTGGGCTAAAAAATCAGAATTTTAATTAAAAGATTTAATCTAATTATCTAATAATTAATTCTAATTTAATTGTTAATTATAAACTAAACTAATTATTTAATAACTATTGATTAACGACTTAATCCAATTAATAATTAATTCTAATATTAAATTAACACTACACTACTATTATAACTACCCTCCCTATTTCACTATTTCACTCATGTATGAGTGTTTATTTAGAGTTAGAGGTTATTGTTATGAAAACTGAGGCAAGCGCTTGAAGTCCTTGTTAGCCATCGCATATCACAAAAATGATTGATCGCATTTTGTTTTGGAATGCCCTTTTATTAAATATGTGATGTGAGAAATTGTGTGATGAAGTGAGCATGAGGTCACGGGAGCTCAAAAATTTACATTAAAGTTTTTTAATATGTCGTATTAAACCAAATTGTTTATTTCTCATCGCATTTTTCTTTGTCAAAATGTTAAGGCTTCGTTTTTGTTTTAAATCTGCATTAAGACTTTGCAAGAAATCTTTTACAAGAATTGTTCTTTTTTCCTTTTTTTACACTTGAATGTAACTAATTACGAAACTCATACTCCTTTGACACTTAGCCATTGCATATCAGTGATTGGGGAATAAAGGCCATCGGGGTTTCTAAGAAATGCATGTTATGAAAATTGCGATGGAACTGATATTGCGACATGCGATCAAGTGATCACTAATGGACCTGATATTTTTATGAAATACTTTATATATTTTATTTTTTTATTTTTTATTTTTTATTTAAGCTCCATGATATTTATTATTTGGTTAAGTTATGGGATTATTTAAAACATAATTTGTCTAGCTAAACTACAACCACTTTGATAAAAAATAAAAAAAATAAACTACAGCCAATTTGACATTTTGAGTTTTCGAGATTAGTAATTTATTTGAAAATAGAAAATTGAAATAAATGACTGAAATCCCGATGCTTTATGATTTGGTTGTATAAGTGAAAAAATGAAAAATGTTAGTAATATCTAACTAGGGGTTAATATTTAAAATAAATGCATTATTGAACTAATTTAATTACAAAAATGGAATATTGTACATTCTATGCATTTTTAACCCAGGCGACATAAATGATCAGACTTCAAAGGAGTGCCATTTAAAAACCAGTTGACGAAATGAGGCGAAAGAAGTATCAACGGGAGGCTTATAAAAAATTGATTTCCACCAAGCAATGGAGACAAAAATCTAAAGAAGATGAAAAATTAAGAAAATCGTGGGGTAATTAACTTAATAGAAATCCTAAAAGGCATTTAGCCAAAATTTTTATAGAAAGGGTCCCCATTATTTGAAGTGAACAAATCAAAAAAGGGGTGGGGGGGGCGTTGTGTTTTACCACAACATACTCCTAAGGTATTAAAATTTTGGTCCACTGGCTCAACTCAAGCATTGTCATCAGCCTCTATAGATCATGCTGGTGATAAACCATCTACTAGTGATAGGAAGGTCCATGGGAAGAAGGTTAAAGTTAAGTTTCCCTATAGGCTATGTGAAGGGAATCATCATATTCACCTTTTTCCTTATATGGATGAAGCCTCAAAAGTGTTGGAAATCCTTATAGCTTCTCAGCCTCATCTTTCGACTGCTTATCAAAATCTTTCTCCCAATCCTCCACTAGTTGATGAAGTGATTGATTAGAATATGTATCTGGTCAATCCCAATCTCTCTTAACGTGAATCCCATGAGCCTTCTCTTGAACAACCATTGGTTGAGAAATGGTTGACTTGATTCCACCTTTAGTTGATTGTACCTCTCCCATAGAGAGTGAAGTTTATGCCACTCGAGTTTTTCTCATTTCTCTAGGTTCCAATGAACTGGGGAGGATCCTCTCATTCCAATGGTATAGGGTGGAAATCCTCCCGTTCCCACGACACTAGGGGAAATCCTCCCATTCCCACAACACTAGTGGAAATCCTCCCATTCTGACAGTACAAGGGAATAACTCTCCTATTCCCATAGCATAAGGTTCAGTACTCCCATTCCCATGGTACCTACTCCAAGTAGTATGGCCACTTCCTTTGATTGGATTCGACTGGAAGGATATCATATTCCTTGTTATTTTCCCTTCCATATCATAGTACAAGCTTATTAATATGCCCATACCTAACATATTCATAGATAAAGGTGCATGTATTATTAGTTTTTTCTCAACTACATGGAAAGATTTTGGTTCTCCGTAGTTTGCTTGTTACCCAGAATTTGTTGGCTTTTAACAAAGGAACTAGTCATCCTTTAGGGATCCTTCCTTAGTTGGATATTACTTTTGGAGGAGAGACTCTCTATATTGATGTGATTGTAGTCCAAGGCCCTTAGGATTTTGATTTACTCCTTGGGTGTGACTATGTTTATGACATGGGAGCACTTCTCTCTTCACTCTTTCATGTGATGTGTTTCTCGCATGAAGGAAGAATCATGACTATTGACCAACTTTCGTTCGTTGGTCCTAATTTAGCTCCCAATCAACTAGCTTCACTAAATGGTCCTTATATGCAAGTGGAATCTTCCCTGCCACATATTAATTATATGGCCACATGTTCCATGCCTATGTCTACTGATGATTTAGTAGCAGATATAGTGCATCATGTATTATTCTCTACCCTTTTGGACTCAAGAAACTATTTATGATAACAAAACTTTGGATTTTTCTCTTTCGCCTTTTTTTGAAACTCTTTAAACATAAAAAATAAGTCTAGTTAGACTTTCGCTGGACTCGTAAAAGAATCAAACATCAATGGACTTTTCAAATGTGACATGTCTGAACCACTCCTTCTGAGGGTTCTTTAAATATACTCAAAGGGATTCATCTAAAGGATGAAATTACAGATCAAGCATATATTATCCTCATCAAGCTTGTTAAAAAAAAGTTAGATACTAACCAGAAATGGTTGGGGAAATTGGGAAAATAGGGTACTCTACCTATTAAGGGAAGTGAGTCGCTCTTGAACATGACAGTTTTCCAATTCATCTTTGTGGTTGTTGTGTTGGGAAATTTTCTTGTCTTTTTGGTTCATCACACCATATCAAAGCCTCCATATCAGTTTTGGGTCAATTTTCTCAACCCCATTCTATGTCACCAATATGTTCAAGAGAATTCATTTAGTTGATATCTTCTATGATACTCCAAAGACTTAATTTATGTCTTCCCTTCCTTAACTAGTTCCACATCAACATCATTTTGTCTCAAAACATGATACCTATTTCATGTCACTGATGAGAGATACATCAAGGCCCTCCTACGATGGGTCACTTATTGTTAACGTCAAATCATTATTTAGGAAGTTGATCTAGAAATACCCTTTGGTACCTTGGGGATTACATACATCAATGACATGTTTCCTCAGTCTCGAGGAGAGGTTTTCATCATTGGCCTTCGACAAAATTTTTTTGTGTGGTGTTCCACTTCAGTTGATATGGGTTGTACTACGGTACCTTGAGATCCATTAACATGATCGGTGGTTTCTATCACTTATTTTAATGGCTTACATCATTGGTAAGTAATCAAATGGTGTCTACCATGCTTGACTCCAACTCATTTACTTGCATAATTAGACTCATACATTACACGATCGAGTGAACCAAATAGAAGATCCTAAATCTAGTTCCATCCATCTGGGTTGCGCTTCAGGATTAAGGTAAGATTACAAAGTATAATGGATATGATCATATAGAAATTCATCCAATCATGGGTCCACTCTTTTTCATCATTGAGCATGATGTTTTCATCATTGTACATGTAATTTTCGCTTATGTGCTGAGCATGGGTATTCCTCAGCAATGATATCATGATGAAAATGTATTGTAATAGATGGTGATCTTAACTAGTTGTTATTGATCAAAACTTGTCACGAGATAAATCTTTCTACATATTTGAGGTAGGCCTCATTCCCATTCTCTAAATTTTCTGAGGAAAAAACTATATTCTTTCATGCCCTCTATTATTCTAGACTAGTCCAATAAGTCTAGGGAAATCACTTTTGTCTGCAATCACAAATTCCACATAACAACTAATACACAACACTCCTTCATACTCTTCTAAAGACCCTATGCATATGATCTCTTCTGACACATGTGGACCTCATAGACCTCTTGATCCTTGGGTGGTATCTCCTAATCTTATGGAAGTCGATCAATCTAGTGAGCATCCTATGCCACCATTTGTGGAATATATTTCCTCTCCAGAATTTTCGTAAGTACATCTTTTCACTAGCCAAAATCTCCATCAAAATATGGAATATGACCAATATCCTTTCCCAAGATGTGCCTTCACTTTGCCTATTCTATGTAACTCCCTTTATGAAACATCTTCTTCTTGACAAGTCATGTTCGAGGTCATGAATTCACCTGTTGACCATCCTATGGAGATTATGCCTCTTGATTCCTTTAGTCTCCCTAATTTGGAAAAGATAGAGATTTGCAAACAAAATCTTGAATTGACCCAGCGGCATCTCCTCGACCCTCCTTGGAAGTGCCACCCATGAACGGAGTCAATTCTTGGGTTTCTAATGATGAACATGCTAATGAATTGTCCAAATGATCTCCACTTGTTGACGAGTGCCTTCTACTTCTTTTATCTCTTGATAGTCCTTGTCAAGGAGGTCCATTAGCTCACAAGATTACCCACCTTGTATTTCCTCAAGTCATTCATGATAACGATGTGGTTCTTATAGGTGTTCCATGCCATCATCAACCTTTAGGAATCGACTAGTTCAACTTTCTATGGCATGGCCCCATCATGGTGTGCCATATGGTGCCTCCACTCCTCCATGAGTTCATGTATGGAAATCCTTGTACTCTGCGTAGAAATAGGTACACCTTGACATGACATATTAGATTTAGTTACGTGTGTAGATATTATACATATGAGCATGATTATTTTGTTCTTTTTGGTTTGGTGTGTGATGTGAGTATTATTCTAGTATCTCATATATGCCAACAAAATCCAAAAAAACTATAAAAATCAAAAAATAAAAAATATATGGTCCTATTCTTACCTCATCCATTTTTATTTCTTACGTTATGTGATTTAACAATGGGTTTAGTCTTTCTGGATTTTTTTTACAAAATAGGATGGTGTTTTTATTGCGACATCCTTTGGACTTCAGGTATGTCTCTTTTAATGAAATATAGGGGTAGGTCACATCTTTTCATCTCAAATGTATTCTTGACTATCAGTAACATCATTATGCTTTACGTTTGACCCCATCAAATTACAATATCAGCCATTGTTCTATATGCACGTTGTATCTTGGAAGTAGAGCCTACCTAATCATTGATGCCATAGTGTAGCACCATTTTGCTGTCATGGTAAAAATGTAGTATCTTATCTATTATCTTTTTGGAATACCTCCACATGACCCTCCATGACTTTGAATCTGAGCCTCGTCTCCTCCTCTTTGTCTTATTTTTGGCCTTACCCCTCAAGGATTCCACACTTTTGTCCCTTGTGATTGGCACATTTTAGTGTATGTTTGAATGATGAGCCTTTTTTTCCTCATTCCATCATTATCATTTACACAGCCTACCGTATGCTTTCACTTACTGTTCGTAACTACCCCTCCCACATTTACCCACTTTTACAATATCTCTGTGGTAAACATGAGCTGAGTGTCACTATGATATGAATTAACCTCCAAGTTTTGGTTATGGAAGTGGGGCCTACAAACAAGAAATAAATTGACATCCATAAAAGACTAAAAATCACTCAGGAACCTACCAACCACCTGTTGAGGCCTCATATTTCCACTGCTTCTACATGGGGAATAACTACCTGGTCCAAAACTTAAGACAAATCCTTTTCCGTTTAAAGTGGTGGCTCTGACTGGGGATAATGGGACCAATTTCCTAGTATGTGTTTTAAAATGAGAGTGGGTGGTTTTACGAGTGATTGCAATAGAATAATGATAGCTTAAATGACCTATTCTATCATGTGAATCTCTAGCTAAATTAAGTTAATATAAACCCAGGTATTATTGTATACTATGTGATCTACAAAGACATCTGCTTGACATGTGATAATAAAGATCGATCAAGCATAAAACAGAGATGATAACGTGTACAAATATTTTCTTTGGCTAAATAATTAGTAAAATAAATGTATAAACTATATCACATATGTGATATATATATATATATATATATATATATATATATATATATATATATATATATATATATAATCTCAGCTAGGCGTCATACAATATTGCAATTAATGATTTAATAAAAAAAAAACATATCTCATATACAATTCATGAAAATAAAGTGTTGTCACTAATTAAACAAAAACATGGCTAATCATATAAGATAGAAGTGCCATATGTACGAAGTTATGCTCAATTCAATAATGACAGAGATCAATTCCTTTCTTCAAATCAAATTATCTTCCAAGTATACAAAAGTGCATCAACAAAGGAAAGTAGTATGATATTCAAAAGAAACGATCATGTTTCATAATTTTACCAAAGCATTCACAAACTTACGATAATGCATTATTTGAAAATGTTTTTGATAAAATTATGGACACTTCTCTAAATGCATGAGAAGGTTATAAATACTATTCTAACTAATGTTCAAAAATAGATTATACAAAAATTCGAGGAGGTTTCAAAAAACCTTCCTCTTAACTAGTTAACTAACTCTAAAAATAAGCAGTGACTTGATCAGCAGAGGCTGTGATGATGATTTTTTGTCTGCCAACTTGTCCTTCAAATCACATATATTGACCATTGGTTTGAATTAAGGAGGTGCCCCAAACTGTGTTCTGAACTATCCTGTGAAAATTACATCTGTGAGAGGTGGCGAAATCTGTTGAGTTGAATGGAGAGAGCAGTTAAGGGTCATGAGTTGACTGTGTGGCAAAATTCTAGACTTCGCAAAAACCTTTATTGTGGAAATATTGTTTGATCTGGGATCTTCTCAGTATGTAAGGTTGTCATTTCTTAAGTGTATGTAGTCTTTCCAACATTTCCTTCTCATAAATAGCAATGTGTAAAGACTTTCATTTGATTGGATGACATTTGAAAGCAATGGGTCTTTCTTCTTGCATTAAAACATCCCCAATTCCAATTCTTGATGCATCATATTCCACAATAAAGGTTTTTGCGAAGTTTAGCATAACTAAGACCGGTGCTTGGCACATTGGATTTATAAGATGTTCAAACACCTTTTTTTCTTTTGGATTCCATGAAAATGCATCTTTCTTCAATAGTGTATCAATGTGGTTTAGATAATGTTCGAACCATATAAATTCTATTTGTTTAAGAGGGTTGTAGTTAGAAAATTGTACAATAGCATTATGTATAATAAACAATTTCATCATTCAGTGGTCTTTGCAATAATGTTGATGTTACACAAGTATTTGTGGAAGAGAGAGATATGGTGCTCTAGGCTACACTAGTTCTCTCTTTTCCATGTACTGGCATAGGTGCACAAATACAAACTCACTCTTCTTTTTACCTAGATAAGAAAATGATGACAACTTTCTATTTATTTATTCGAGCTAGAAATTGAGCCCTTTAATGCATGCTTTCCTTTCCCAACATCACCATCTTCCATTGGTAATGGAGTTCAATTTTTGAACTAACATTTCTCTTCAAGACTATTTCATGATAAAGAAAGCATGTACCTATTTTTGGATTTCGCTTGAGCACACAAATACCACAACCATGCCATTTTTCTTTCCTTGGTTAATATATTGTATCATTGTGTTTGATAATTAATTCATTATTCTTTTGTGCACAATAAATCTCTATCAAATAGCAGAGAAGGACAACCTAACCGTTTTAGAGATATATAATATGAATTGATGAAAACTTCAGAGGGATATTTCGATTCTCATCTTTCTATCTCGCTTCTTCAGAGAAAAATATATATTCAAATACAAACTTAAATGAAGACAAACTAAAATAGAGAAGACTAATTTTGAAGATGTTTCTCTCTTCACTACATTGCAATGTTATTTGTATGAATTATACTTGAATTTCATTAATAATAACCTAGACTTATATATTTCTTATACCACCAAATTGACATCATGGTAAAAATATGAATACCCCATTAAGTATGACCTAAATCTGATACAAATAATCTCACCTTTAGCCGAAGCACATGGCAGAGTAATTTTTAAGGTGTAAAGTTCTATCAGAGGCATCATTTGCCTATTTGTTTTGGTTAGAAAAGTGTGTGATCTTGGTTTTATGTGACTTTTAATTTATCATTTGTAACATGTTGAGAAATGGAAAATAATAATGTGTGACATTTATCTTGTAGAAATTGATGCTAAATGAAAGGATACAAAGTCTAACCAAGCTATAGTGTGCATTCGTAAAAGCAGAGGAACATCCTAAAAGGCTACCTAAGAATACGCCATATACAAAGTTTAAGCATAAGTAAGATATGGATTTTTATTTTGGATATATGTTCCATTTTTTACCCAAGATATCATAGCAAGAAAAATATTGATATTGTAGGAATTGTTTGAGTACCTCAATAAGGTCAATTTTTCCATTTATGATAACAAAACTTTGGACTCAAGAAACTATTTATGATAACAAAACTTTGGATTTTTCTCTTTCGCCTTTTTTTGAAACTCTTTAAACATGAAAAATAAGTCTAGTTAGACTTTCGCTGGACTCGTAAAAGAATCAAACATCAATGGACTTTTCAAATGTGACATGTCTGAACCACTCCTTCTTAGGGTTCTTTAAATATACTCAAAGGGATTCATCTAAAGGATGAAATTACAAATCAAGCATATATTATCCTCATCAAGCTTGTTAAAAAAAAGTTAGATACTAACCAGAAGTGGTTGGGGAAATTGGGAAAATAGGGTACTCTACCTATTAAGGGAAGTGAGTCGCTCTTGAACATGACAATTTTCCAATTCATCTTTGTGGTTGTTGTGTTGGGAAATTTTCTTGTCTTTTTGGTTCATCACACCATATCAAAGCCTCCGTATCAGTTTTGGGTCAATTTTCTCAACCCCATTCTATGTCACCAATATGTTCAAGAGAATTCATTTAGTTGATATCTTCTACGATACTCCAAAGACTTAATTTATGTCTTCCCTTCCTTAACTAGTTCCACATCAACATCATTTTGTCTCAAAACATGATACCTGTTAGAGTCGGTCTAGTAGCTCTCCATCAACGATCAAAGCTCTTTGCATTTGCATAGGTAGGTGTCTCATCAGTGTCATTCTTTGCATTCCGTTAGGCATGCCATAACCCTGATGGAAGAGCTGGTGTCTTTGTCTCCCTCTGGGCACTGCTGGATCAGCTTGTTTCAGTCATTAAACTTTGTCAAGGTTACTTGTCTATTGTCTTGAGGTCAAAATTTATAGGTCTAGGGTTTAGGTCAAATTTGTCTTCAAGGTCATGTCTCTGAAGGTCAATAAGTGCCCAGCAAGCCAGAGGGATGATTTTCAAAGTGTTTCTTCGAAAGATTCTATCTTGTACAGTTAATTTTCACCTTGGATTTAAAAACCCTGTTTTTAAAGCCAAAGTCATTTCTCAAAAATTTTGTGAAAATTGTAAAAAATTCAAAATGATTCAAAGGACAGCATATAACCCTGGCTCCCTTGCCAAGATCCCTCAGAGCCTATCCCTACAAAAATTATCAAAGAAAAGCATCAAATCAATCAGTTTCAGGACAAAAGGAAACCAAAAAGTCAAGTTTATAAAGTGTCAAAGAAAAACATTATAAAGTGGGTTATGATATGAAATTAATTCAAATAAAGTTATAAAAACCCCAATCTCCCTCCATCGAGCCTCATTGTGCATCCAAGTCATTGAGCAAGTGATTGCAAGTGAGTTCGAGCCGAAGTTGTGAGTTGTAGAGGCGTGCGACCTGTCAGACCAGGCGCGCGACCCGTCAGAGGCGCGTGACCTGTCAGACCAGGCACGCGACCCGTCAGAGGCGCGCGACCCGTTGAGCGCCCTCCGACAGTGCAAAATTGTAACAAGCGCGACTCGTCAGAGGCGCGCGACCCGTTGGGTGAGCCGCGCGACCCGTCAGCGCCTTCATTGTAAAAACTGCCTGTAAATTCACCAAGGAGCCACAAAATCGCCGAATTGTGTGAGGTAGGCCCTCCAACTCAAAAATTTGTTGCTTGTTATGGTTAAAGGAAATCATGAGTGCATTTTCAAAGGTCTCCATTTGCAAATGAAAAGCTCCACTTTGCTTTGGTTTAAAATTGTAAAAATGGCTAGGGTTTATATGCTGTTTTAAGGTATCCCCTTGTTATCATTTTTGTATCCCCTTGTTATCATTTTTTCCCCATTTCCCATTTCTTTTTCCTTGTCTTTCTATGTAAATTTCCCTTGCAAAATTGGTGAAAAGCCCTAAACCCTACCCCTCTTCCCTAAGAAATAAAAATCAAACCCTAACTCTACCTCTCATAATATCCATGTAAATAAATTTTTATAATGATGCATATGCAATGATTTTGCTATGATTTTTCCCTAAAATCCCTGTTTTATATATTATTATTCCCATTTTCCCTTTAAAGTATCCCTCCCCTAACATTCCCCTCGTGCTCCTTGTCCCCTTGAAACAACATTTTAATCAGCATTTTACAAAGCAGAAACAGCAGTATATTTCAGCCACTTTGCTCTTAAAACAATGTCAGAAACCGAAACCAGTTATGAGCAAAGTGATGACCATGCATCAGCTTCAGAGTTTGAGGAACAAAGGAGGCCTCACAAGGGTGGAAAGGGCGGTCATCATAGGAGAGAGGAGCCCACCTCTTTGACCAATTTGCAGGCTTGTCCAATGGCAGTATCATGTTTCTGTTATATGTCTTGTTATGAGTTTTGCGAGAGGATCTCTCAGATTCAGCATCACAGGGAGTTGGCTCGCTTATTTGTGTTGCATTTGCATGATGGACATGTGAACCTTGCTGGGGTGGATTTTACATTGACACCCGAGATGATTGCTCAAGCCACAGGGATACCGAATGTCGGAGAGGTGTGGAACAAGCGCAGGATGTTGGACAATGTTCAGTTTGAGCCTTTCATTAGACCTGCATTCATGAGACATTTGACGGATGTATTTCTCTTCAGATTTTTGAGGAGTGAGTTTGCTCCCATGATGAGGCTTATCATGCTCTTTTTCACCTGTGAGGGCAAATTTTCACAGATATATTCGTACCATATTCGCCTATTGATGCATTTAACACGGGTACCGATGATGAACATCCCTGTTTTCATGTGACAGAACATTGAGAGGATGTTGCCCTTGATGCAGAGGAAGAGCCCAGTTCAGCAGTATAGGAGCCTCTATCATTACGGTTTGATTCAGCTTGTGGTCAGATATCAGTTGGCTCAGCAGGGCATCACATGGGAGGAGTTCATCTCTCGTGAGTTCTTTACAGCACCACCACCACATCCGGAGATTGTTCATGAGGAGGGAGGACCATCACAGCAGCATGATATCCCCGGGACTAGCCATGTCAGCTCTCCTCCACTTGTCACTTATCAGAGAGGCCAAAGGGCCTTATTTGCAGTAGCTAGGCGAGTACTTTCTCCACAGCAGGTGGAAGGGGTCTCGCCTTCTTCATCAGCTCAGCGAGTGTTATCTCCACAGCAGGTGGAAGGGGCCTCGCTTTCTTCAGCAGCACAGGTAGCACAGAGGGGCAAGCAGCCCAAGATTGATGAGGGGCCATCAGGTGTTCCAGATATAGAGCTTATTGATCTTGATGTCAGTTCTCCTAGCCTAGAGTCGAAGGAGATCATTCAGCACCTTAGAGCTGAAAATGATGCATTGCAGAAGAGATTAGAAGGGGCACAATGGACAATCTCATATCTAGAACAGCGCAACAAGCAGTTGGAGGATGAGCAAACTCTTGATGAGTTGTGGAGGATTCGTAGTGACCGCATCTTGAACCGAAGAAGGCCCGGTGATTTAGTGCCAATTGAGCGAGAGGCTATGCTTATCCGGCTCAATGCACACTTGGAGAGGCTGTTGGCTAAGGCCAACCAAGATAAGAAATTGTTGAGGAACATGAAGAACCATTATTGGGCGCGGATGCACGTGTGCAAGGCGAAGATGAAGGTGCTCCAAAGGCGGTTGGCCAAGGCACAAAAAAGGAGAAAAAGGCCTGATCCCCTCCACATATTAGCCGAGGCTTCCTTTAAGGAGCAAGGCACTAAATAGCTCAGCCACAGCACAAATACCAAGAAATTTTGAACATTTTGGGTCAATTTTGGTTTTTTCAGGCAATTTACACGTTTTGCCCTCTCAACGGGTCTCACCCCCCGCGCGACCCTTTCACTTGGCAACTCTATTTTCAAAAAACTCAGCATTTATGGATTTGGCATGAAAAGTTACACATTCTCACCTATTGCCAAGAGATTTTATGAAGTTTTGGGCCTCCTGAAAGTCAAAAAACAAGCAAAAAATGATTTTCTGCCACATTTTTGACACACAGAAAGCAGTCTTGGGAGATTGCAATTTTGGAGGGGCAAATGACAACCAAATTCAGAAATTCTAGTTGGGTTGGAAAGTAGACTCACAGACCTTTCCAACAAGCCTACTCTTGCCTCATTTGGACACCTGGAAGTGCCCCAAAAGTGCCCTCAAAGGCACGCGACCCGTCAGGAAATGGCGCGCGACCCATCAGGCAAATTTCTCAAAATTTCAGCCTACAGCTCAGCAAAACGCAGTTTTGACTATGTTTGACTTTTTGGAGTTGATTTTATCCTCATTGTTGTAAATAATGTAATTTTATGACACTTTTACACTTATGTATCTCTTCTAGAAGATTCATTCATGAGATAGGTGAAAATTAAATGAATGAATTGGTTTCCTAGCTTATAGAGGCAAGTTGTTTTGACTGCCTAGTTTTCAGTGCTTAGTTTAGAATTGGTTGAAACAACTCCTAGGATAGTGAGCTCGACCCCTAGAGGCAGGGAAAGATGTTAGATGATCTATATTATGTACTCTCTTGCTCATTTTCATGGTTGGACTCTTGAGGGAGAAGCTATCATTGTATTATTCACTGTATCTCTGCAATTTTTGGCAAAGGAAGACCAGGGTTTTGCAGTCCTTTTTGGGATTCTTATGGTCACATGTATTGATGGTGTGTTTCTCTTTGTACTTGTAAGTGTGTTATGTGAATCATTTCCTTACTTTTCCTTCTGCAAATTAGGCAAATGAAGTGTTAAAGTAGAATTCATGACTGTCATGCTCTGCTTTTAAGTTTGCTTAATATCAATGTTTTCAACTGTTTAAGGGGAATTCAAGGTTATTGCTTGCTCTCCTTAACTCCTCACCAGTCATTCTCATCCATCCATCTCTATCAAAGGCATCAATACTGTTTCCTACCTCGCCCCAAAGAATCCCCTGCAGAAACTGTGTCCAATCCCCGCACCCAAAATTGCCACCTCCTCAATTTGCCACCAAAAAACCTAAAAATCCCAAATCAACCCTTTGATCAGTTTACTAGCCTAAAATCAGTGTTACCCTATTGGTTATCTCGCCCATTGAAGATCTTTATCGAGATAGACCGGAGAGAGCCCTCTCCTGCCCCGTAGGGATAGCTACGAGGCTAAGTGGTTTGATGTTGCCTTGGAGTTTACCTTTCTCAGCCTGAGGTGAAATTTCAAGCGCTAACATATTGGCGAACATACTGGGGAGAACAAACTTGTCTGTTGATTGATGTGTTTGCTTCATAAGTCTTAGACGGAGCCTGAAGTTACGCCAGGTAGCCTTCGAAACGCTTTTGCTTTGCATAAGCGGAAATAGATAAACGCTGCTTCAGTCAATCTCCGTGAGCTTGTGAATACAGCACTTCGATTGCATTTTACCCCAGTACATGTATCAAGTTCAGATCTGATTGTTGATGGTGAACAACAATCAGACACTGACAAGGCTGAAATCATTCACTGGCGACTCCTTCACTGAAAACTCCAGAGATCAATGCTTCATGGTGACTTCACTACAAAGAGATCAGTAGCTTTGAGCTTTTCAAGATGGATCAGATTGCAAGAAGATATGCTCCCATGAGCCGAGATCACATCCCTGGTTTTCCAAATAAAATTCCAAAGGTAGATTGGTCAAGGAATTTGCCTACATTTAAATATGATGGTAAGAAGGATGCTGCTTTACATCTAGTTAGATTTCATATGAATATTCGCAAGTTGAAGGTGGATTTTCCTGAAGATTGCTTGATGAAGATATTCTTGGCCACTCTGGAAGGTGCAGCTCAATCCTGGTATGAAAGTTTGCCGCCTGCTTGTATTTACTGTTTAAAGGATTTTCATGCTTTGTTCATTGAAAGATATCAAGCATCTTATCCATCATTAAATTTGGTTCATGACTGTTGCAAGCATGCTTATAGTTTTATTGAAAGCCTTGAGACATATTATGAAGATGATAATTTTATGGACGTTGAGATTATGGAGGCTCTGTATGAGAATCCATTTCAGCAGCACACAGAAATCTTAGAGGATACTTGTCAAGATCAGCAGGTTGAAGATGGCCATATGGCTGAAAATGATGAAAGAGAGGGTTCTATTTCAGATCTGCCCACAGAAGAAGACAGCGTGCAGGGTAGTCAAGATTCAATTTCAGAATGTGATGCAGTCAAGTCAGCTATTTCAGATCAACATTCAGATCATGATGACCAAGAATACCTTGTGTTGAACCCTGAAAAGGAGAATGTTGTTGTTGAGATCATAGACAGCGGTATGGATTCAAATGTTCTCAGTCGTGCTGCCAGTTTGTCATTAGAACCGAGTCTTCATGAGGAGGTCATTCAGTCAGCTCATGAACAGCAAGGTGAGATCTTTGCTCAAGCAAGTGAAAAAGTTTCTTTGAGTGAATTTGTGGCAGACGATGTAAATGATAATACTGTGCTTGATAATATTGAAGAATGTAATAAGGAACTTGATAATTTGGTTGTGATATCATATGAAGATGACCTACAGCACATTCACACCATAGAAGAACAAAACATTCAGGATTTCCATTCAGATTCCTCTTCATATGTTTCATGTGCTGAAATGCTTTTCCAAGAAGAGATCTGCCCATCCATTTGTTCAGAGTTTTTTGAAGCCCATGAGCATACTTTCACCGAAGCACATGAGGAAGGCAGATCAGAAATTGAAACAAAGGACACCTTGATCTTTCAGCAGGAGGTGGCAATGGCAAATCTTCATGTTTTTTACGATCCTCTAGCAAGTTTGTTGCAGGCAGCAGTGATAGTGTTTTTTACAATGTTTTGTTGCAGCCATGGTCAACTATGTTTTTGGATGCCCAGTGATAGGTTTGTACTGTTGACCAGAAGTTCTGATAGGAAGAATCAGTCAAGAAGCCATCTTCTTGATTGGTTGCATTGGCATTTTGATATAGTTTGATGGTATATTGTCTTGTAAGAAACACAGGTGGTTGTCATCATGATTTCAAATTGATAGACTGCTGCCCTTCAATAAGCTTTGTAAGTTCTTGTTTTCGTTAAGTCAGTCATGAGTCATTTGTGAGTCAGTTTTCAGTCATGTTGGTTTCATAATTGTGTCGGCTTGAGTCAGGTTTTAGTCAATAAATGAGTCAAAGTCTTGTGTCGTTTGCCGAAATAATGACTCCATCGCCCAATGGTTGAAAGCACTGGTCTGCTCTCCCAAAGGTCTACGGTTCTTGGTACCTCCAAGGAGCTACCATCCCCATTGGAGCCAATGTTAGAGTCGGTCTAGTAGCCCTCCATCAGCGATCAAAGCTCTTTGCATTTGCATAGGTAGGTGTCTCATCAGTGTCATTCTTTGCATTCCGTTAGGCATGCCATAACCCTGATGGAAGAGCTGGTGTCTTTGTCTCCCTCTGGGCACTGCTGGATCAGCTTGTTTCAGTCATTAAACTTTGTCAAGGTTACTTGTCTATTGTCTTGAGGTCAAAATTTCTAGGTCTAGGGTTTAGGTCAAATTTGTCTTCAAGGTCATGTCTCTGAAGGTCAATAAGTGCCTAGCAAGCCAGAGGGATGATTTTCAAAGTGTTTCTTCGAAAGATTCTATCTTGTACAGTTAATTTTCACCTTGGATTTAAAAACCCTGTTTTTAAAGCCAAAGTCATTTCTCAAAAATTTTGTGAAAATTGTAAAAAATTCAAAATGATTCAAAGGACAGCATATAACCCTGGCTCCCTTGCCAAGATCCCTCAGAACCTATCCTTGCAAAAATTATCAAAGAAAAGCATCAAATCAATCAGTTTCAGGACAAAAGGAAACCAAAAAGTCAAGTTTATAAAGTGTCAAAGAAAAACATTATAAAGTGGGTTATGATGAACATCATAACCCACTTTACGGGTACGGATGATGAACATCCCTGTTTTCATGTGCCCGAACATTGAGAGGATGGTGCCCTTGATGCAGAGGAAGAGCCCAGTTCAGCAGTATAGGAGCCTCTATCATTACGGTTTGATTCAGCTTGTGGTCAGATATCAGTTGGCTCAGCACGGCATCACATGGGAGGAGTTCATCTCTCGTGAGTTCTTTATAGCACCACCACCACATCCGGAGATTGTTCATGAGGAGGGAGGACCATCACAGCAGCATGATATCCCCGGGACTAGCCATGTCAGCTCTCCTCCGCTTGTCACTTATCAGAGAGGCCAAAGGGCCTTATTTGTAGCAGCTAGGCGAGTACTTTCTCCATAGCAGGTGGAAGGGGTCTCGCCTTCTTCATCAGCTCAGCGAGTGTTATCTCCACAGCAGGTGGAAGGGGCCTCGCTTTCTTCAGCAGCACAGAGGGGCAAGCAGCCCAAGATTGATGAGGGGCCATCAGGTGTTCCAGATATAGAGCTTATTGATCTTGATGTCAGTTCTCCTAGCCTAGAGTCGAAGAAGATAATTCAGCACCTTAGAGCTGAAAATGATGCATTGCAGAAGAGATTAGAAGGGGCACAATGGACAATCTCATATCTAGAATAGTGCAACAAGCAGTTGGAGGATGAGCAAACTCTTGATGAGTTGTGGAGGATTCGTAGTGACCGCAACTTGAATCGAAGAAGACCCGGTGATTTAGTGCCAGTTGAGCGAGAGGCTATGCTTATTCGGCTCAATGATCATTTAGAGAGGCTGTTGGCTAAGGCCAACCAAGATAAGAAATTGTTGAGGAACATGAAGAACCATTATTGGGCGCGGATGCACGTGTGCAAGGCGAAGATGAAGGTGCTCCAAAGGCGGTTGGCCAAGGCACAAAAAAGGAGAAAAAGGCCCGATCCCCTCCACATCTTGGCCGAGGCTTCCTTGAAGGAGAAAGGCACTAAATAGCTCAGCCACAGCACAAATACCAAGAAATTTTGAACATTTTGGGTCAATTTTTGTTTTTTCAGGCAATTTACAGGTTTTGCCCTCTCAACGGGTCTCACCCCCCGCGCGACCCTTTCACTTGGCAACTCTCTTTTCAAAAAACTCAGCATTTCTGGATTTGGAATGAAAGGTTACACATGCTCACCCATTGCCAAGAGATTTTATGAAGTTTTGGGCCTCCTGAAAGTCAAAAAACAAGCAAAAAATGACTTTCTGCCACATTTTTGACACACAGAAAGCAGTCTTGGGAGATTGCAATGTTGGAGGGGCAAATGACAACCAAATTCAGAAATTCTAGTTGGGTTGGAAAGTAGACTCACAGACCTTTCCAACAAGCCTACTCTTTCCTCATTTTGACACCTGGAAGTGCCCCAAAAGTTCCCTCAAAGGTGCGTGACCCGTCAGGAAATGGCGCGCGACCCATCAGGCAAATTTCTCAAAATTTCAGCCTACAGCTCAGCGAAACGCAGTTTTGACTATGTTTGACTTTTTGGAGTTGATTTTTATCCTCCTTGTTGTAAATAATGTAATTTTATGACACTTTTACACTTATGTATCTCTTCTAGAAGATTCATTCATGAGATAGGTGAAAATTAAATGAATGAATTGGTTTCCTAGCTTATAGAGGCAAGTTGTTTTGACTGCCTAGTTTTCAGTGCTTAGTTTAGAATTGGTTGAAACAACTCCTAGGATAGTGAGCTCGACCCCTAGAGGTAGGGAAAGATGTTAGATGATCTATATTATGTACTCTCTTGCTCATTTTCATGGTTGGACTCTTGAGGGAGAAGCTATCATTGTATTATTCACTGTATCTCTGCAATTTTTGGCAAAGAAAGACCAGGGTTTTGCAGTCCTTTTTGGGATTCTTGTGGTCACATGTATTGATGGTGTGTTTCTATTTGTACTTGTAAGTGTGTTATGTGAATCATTTCCTTACTTTTCCTTCTGCAAATTAGGCAAATGAAGTGTTAAAGTAGAATTCATGACTGTCATGCTCTGCTTTTAAGTTTGCTTAATATCAATGTTTTCAACTGTTTAAGGGGAATTCAAGGTTATTGCTTGCTCTCCTTAACTCCTCACCAGTCATTCTCATCCATCCATCTCTATCAAAGGCATCAATACTGTTTCCTACCTCACCCCAAAGAACCCCCTGCAAAAACTGTGTCCAATCCCCGCACCCAAAATTGCCACCTCCTCAATTTGCCACCAAAAACCCTAAAAATCCCAAATCAACCCTTTGATCAGTTTACTAGCCTAAAATCAGTGTTACCCTATTGGTTATCTCGCCCATTGAAGATCTTTATCGAGATAGACCGGAGAGAGCCCTCTCCTGCCCCGTAGGGCTAGCTACGAGGCTAAGTGGTTTGATGTTGCCTTGGAGTTTACCTTTCTCAGCCTGAGGTGAAATTTCAAGCACTAACAATACCTATTTCATGTCATTGATGAGAGATACATCAAGGCCCTCCTACGATGGGTCACTTATTGTTAACGTCAAATCATTATCTAGGAAGTTGATCTAGAAATACCCTTTGGTACCTTGGGGATTACATACATCAATGACATGTTTCCTCAGTCTTGAGGAGAGGTTTTCATCATTGGCCTTCGACCAAAATATTTTGTGTGGTGTTCCACTTCAGTTGATATGGGTTGTACTACGGTACCTTGAGATCCATTAACATGATCGGTGGTTTCTATCACTTATTTTAATGGCTTACATCATTGGTAAGTAATCAAATGGTGTCTACCATGCTTGACTCCAACTCATTTACTTGCATAATTAGACTCATACATTACATGATCGAGTGAACCAAATAGAAGATCCTGAATCTAGTTCCATCCATCTGGGTTGCGCTTCAGGATTAAGGTAAGATTACAAAGTATAATGGCTATGATCATATAGAAATTCATCCAATCATGGGTCCACTCTTTTTCATCATTGAGCATGATGTTTTCATCATTGTACATGTAATTTTCGCTTATGTGCTGAGCATGGGTATTCCTCAGCAATGATATCATGATGAAAATGTATTATAATAGATGGTGATCTTAACTAGTTGTTATTGATCAAAACTTGTCATGAGATAAATCTTTCTACATATTTGAGGTAGGCCTCATTCCCATTCTCTAAATTTTCTAAGGAAAAAACTATATGCTTTCATGCCCTCTATTATTCTAGACTAGTCCAATAAGTCTAGGGAAATCACTTTTGTCTGCAATCACAAATTCCACATAACAACTAATACTCAACACTCCTTCATACTCTTCTAAAGACCCTATGCATATGATCTCTTCTGACACATGTGGACCTCATAGACCTCTTGATCCTTGGGTGGTATCTCCTAATCTTATGGAAGTCGATCAATCTAGTGAGCATCATATGCCACCATTTGTGGAATATATTTCCTCTCCAGAATTTTCGTAAGTACATCTTGTCACTAGCCAAAAACTCCATCAAAATATGGAATATGACCAATATCCTTTCCCAAGATGTGCCTTCACTTTGCCTATTCTATGTAACTCCCTTTATGAAACATCTTCTTCTTGACAAGTCATGTTCGAGGTCATGAATTCACCTGTTGACCATCCTATGGAGATTATGCCTCTTGATTCCTTTAGTCTCCCTAATTTGGAAAAGATAGAGATTTGCAAACAAAATCTTGAATTGACCCAGCGGCATCTCCTCGACCCTCCTTGGAAGTGCCACCCATGAACCGAGTCAAGTCTTGGGTTTCTAATGATGAACATGCTAATGAATTGTCCAAATGATCTCCACTTGTTGACGAGTGCCTTATACTTCTTTTATCTCTTGATAGTCCTTGTCAAGGAGGTCCACTAGCTCACAAGATTACCCACCTTGTATTTCCTCAAGTCATTCATGATAACGATGTGGTTCTTATAGGTGTTCCATGCCATCATCAACCTTTAGGAATCGACTAGTTCAACTTTCTATGGCATGGCCCCATCATGGTGTGCCATATGGTGCCTCCACTCCTCCATGAGTTCATGTATGGAAATCCTTGTCCTCTGCGTAGAAATAGGTACACCTTGACATGACATATTAGATTTAGTTACGTGTGTAGATATTATGCATATGAGCATGATTATTTTGTTCTTTTTGGTTTGGTGTGTGATGTGAGTATTATTCTAGTATCTCATATATGCCAACAAAATCCAAAAAAACTATAAAAATAAAAAAATAAAAAATATATGGTCCTATTCTTACCTCATCCATTTTTATTTCTTACATTATGTGATTTAACAATGGGTTTAGTCTTTTTGGATTTTTTTTACAAAATAGGATGGTGTTTTTATTGCGACATCCTTTGGACTTCAGGTATGTCTCTTTTAATGAAATATAGGGGTAGGTCACATCTTTTCATCTCAAATGTATTCTTGACTATCAGTAACATCATTATGCTTTACGTTTGACCCCATCAAATTACAATATCAGCCATTGTTCTATATGCACGTTGTATCTTGGAAGTAGAGCCTACCTAATCATTGATGCCATAGTGTAGCACCATTTTGCTGTCATGGTATAAATGTAGTATCTTATCTATTATCTTTTTGGAATACCTCCACATGACCCTCCATGACTTTGAATCTGAGCCTCGTCTCCTCCTCTTTGTCTTATTTTTGGCCTTACCCCTAAAGGATTCCACACTTTTGTCCCTTGTGATTGGCACATTTTAGTGTATGTTTGAATGATGAGCCTTTTTTTCCTCATTCCATCGTTATCATTTACACAGCCTATCGTATGCTTTCACTTAGTGTTCGTAACTACCCCTCCCACATTTACCCACTTTTACAATATCTCTGTGGTAAACATGAGCCGAGTGTCACTATGATATGAATTGACCTCCAAGTTTTGGTTATGGAAGTGGGGCCTACAAACAAGAAATAAATTGACATCCATAAAAGACTACAAATCACTCAGGAACCTACCAACCACCTGTTGAGGCCTCATATTTCCATTGCTCCAACATGGGGGATAACCACCTAGTCCAAAACTTAAGACAACTCCTTTTCCGTTTAAAGTGGTGGCTCTGACTGGGGATAATGGGACCAATTTCCTAGTATGTGTTTTAAAATGAGAGTGGGTGGTTTTACGAGTGATTGCAATAGAATAATGATAGCTTAAATGACCTATTCTATCATGTGAATCTCTAGCTAACTTAAGTTAATATAAACCCAGGTATTATTGTATACTATGTGATCTACAAAGACATCTGCTTGACATGTGATAATAAAGATCGATCAAGCATAAAACATAGATGATAACGTGTACAAATATTTTCTTTGGCTAAATAATTAGTAAAATAAATGTATAAACTATATCACATATGTGATGATATATATATATATATATATATATATATATATATATCTATATATATATATATATATATATATATATATATATATATATATATATATATATATATATATATAATCTCAACTAGGCATTATACAATATTGCAATTAATGATTTAATAAAAAAAAACATATCTCATATACAATTCATGAAAATAAAGTGTTGTCACTAATTAAACAAAAACATGGCTAATCATATAAGATAGAAGTGCCATATGTACAAAGTTATGCTCAATTCAATAATGACAGAGATCAATTCCTTTCTTCAAATCAAATTATATTCCAAGTATACAAAAGTGCATCAACAAAGGAAAGTAGTATGATATTCAAAAGAAATGATCATGTTCCATAATTTTACCAAAGCATTCACAAACTTACGATAATGCATTCTTTGAAAATGTTTTTGATAAAATTATGGACACTTCTCTAAATGCATGAGAAGGTTATAAATACTATTCTAACTAATGTTCAAAAATAGATTATACAAAAATTCGAGGAGGTTTCAAACAACCTTCCTCCTAACTAGTTAACTAACTCTAAAAATAAGCAGTGACTTGATCAGCAGAGGCTGTGATGATGATTTTTTGTGTGCCAACTTGTCCTTCAAATCACATATATTGACCATTGGTTTGAATTAAGGAGGTGCCCCAAACTGTGTTCTGAACTATCCTGTGAAAATTACATCTGTGAGAGGTGGCGAAATCTGTTGAGTTGAATGGAGAGAGCAGTTAAGGGTCATGAGTTGACTGTGTGGCAGAATTCTAGACTTCGCAAAAACCTTTATTGTGGAAATATTGTTTGATCTGGGATCTTATCAGTATGTAAGGTTGTCATTTCTTAAGTGTATGTAGTCTTTCCAACATTTCCTTCTCATAACTAGCAATGTGTAAAGACTTTCATTTGATTGGATGACATTTGAAAGCAATGGGTCTTTCTTCTTGCATTAAAACATCCCCAATTCCAATTCTTGATGCATCATATTCCACAATAAAGGTTTTTGCGAAGTTTAGCATAACTAAGACCGGTGCTTGGCACATTGGATTTATAAGATGTTCAAACACCTTTTTTTATTTTGGATTCCATGAAAATGCATCTTTCTTCAATAGTGTATCAATGTGGTTTAGATAATGTTCGAACCATATAAATTCTATTTGTTTAAGAGGGTTGTAGTTAGAAAATTGTACAATAGCATTATGTATAATAAACAATTTCATCCTTCAGTGGTCTTTGCAATAATGTTGATGTTACACAAGTATTTGTGGAAGAGAGAGATATGGTGCTCTAGGCTACACTAGTTCTCTCTTTTCCATGTACTGGCATAGGTGCACAAATACAAACTCACTCTTCTTTTTACCTAGATAAGAAAATGATGACAACTTTCTATTTATTTATTCGAGCTAGACATTGAGCCCTTTAATGCATCCTTTCCTTTCCCAACATCACCATCTTCCATTGGTAATGGAGTTCAATTTTTGAACTAACATTTCTCTTCAAGACTATTTCATGATAAAGAAAGCATGTACCTATTTTTGGATTTCGCTTGAGCACACAAATACCACAACCATGCCATTTTTCTTTCCTTGGTTAATATATTGAATCATTGTGTTTGATAATTAATTCATTATTCTTTTGTGCACAATAAATCTCTATCAAATAGCAGAGAAGGACAGCCTGACCGTTTTAGAGATATATAATATGAATTGATGAAAACTTCACAGGGATATTTCGATTCTCATCTTTCTATCTCGCTTCTTTAGAGAAAAATATATATTCAAATACAAACTTAAATGAAGACAAACTAAAATAGAGAAGACTAATTTTGAAGATGTTTCTCTCTTCACTACATTGCAATGTTATTTGTATGAATTATACTTGAATTTCATTAATAATAACCTAGACTTATATATTTCTTATACCACCAAATTGACATCATGGTAAAAATATGAATACCCCATTAAGTATGACCTAAATCTGATACAAATAATCTCACCTTTAGCCGAAGCACATGGCAGAGTAATTTTTAAGGTGTAAAGTTCTATCAGAGGCATCATTTGCCTATTTGTTTTGGTTAGAAAAGTGTGTGATCTTGGTTTTATGTGACTTTTAATTTATCATTTGTAACATGTTGAGAAATGGAAAAGAATAATGTGTGACATTTATCTTGTAGAAATTGATGCTAAATGAAAGGATACAAAGTCTAACCAAGCTATAGTGTGCATTCGTAAAAGTAGAGGAACATCCTAAAAGGCTACCTAAGAATACGCCATATACAAAGTTTAAGCATAAGTAAGATATGGATTTTTATTTTGGATATATGTTCCATTTTTTACCCAAGATATCATAGCAAGAAAAATATTGATATTGTAGGAATTGTTTGAGTACCTCAATAAGGTCAATTTTTCTGATGCCCTACTTGATTGATACATTCTCATGATAGAAAGACTTTAAATATGAAGTAATATGTTCCTCAAAAAAATTAGATTCAATGTTTATAAATATAAAATATAAAAACAAATTCCAATGCCTTTGTTTGATTGTTACTTGACCCTCGTGTGGGCAGGTTACAAGAAATAAGATTGGAAAAAGGATGGGGGGACAATGCAGAGCATGCCTTGGATATGATATATTTGTTTTTTGAGATCCTTTACGCACATAACCCATCGACTTTGGAAATGTTTCTAGTAGGGATTCCTATGGTTTTTAATGTTGTGATTCTTTAACTTCATGGTTATTTTGGGTAAGAAATTTTCTTAGGAATGCCATACAAGACATCGGTGGACAAGTAAACATATTTTTTATAATTACAATGTCCATTCCCTAATATCCTCTCTTTATTGTTTGATTGTATTTTGAACACTTCCTTTGATTTTGTTTTTTCTTTTAACTATGAAATTGAAAATACTTGGTATCATGTCCAATTAAACAACATAGAAATCTTGAAGATGAAATTAGTATTACAAGATATTGATTGAAATCCTTTTAGTTGTTTTTGTTAAAAGATTTTCATGACCATTAGAAAGATTTATTTTGTTGTTGTTATTTTAGCACAGTTTGGCTAAATACTTGACCAAGTTCATATGTTAGAGAATGAAATATTGTTGTGAATAAAATGACAAGGGTTAGACATCACACCTTAGATTATTTGTTTTCATAAGTTATCTACATCCTAAGATTTTTAGCATGTAACTTAGTAGGCATGATTGTGCCTAAGCTTTCCCTAAAGGTTGAATACCAAGTTACCAAGTTGTTATTTTCTACAGTGAAAATTTCTTTTCTTTGTTTATATAGGTCATATGGCCACATAGTGGCAACTATTTTCCAATTGAAGAAAATTTCTTAGAGTTTCTTGATTTTCTAGGGGAAAATGGCATTCACAATGCTGATGTTGAGGTATACGTCATATAAATCATTTATACTCTACTTTAGTTTATGTTTAAGTGTTCATCATATTTCATGTATTATACTTTGCATTGTATCTTTCGTTTTCAGAAGAGGAACACAATATTGATTGTAAGAAGCAAAAATTGAAGAAAAATGAGAACAATAACACTGGTGCAACGATGCAAAAAGAAAGAGAGAAGAGAACTAGTCTAATGATACCCTTAAAGCCAATATCCTGCATGAGACACACATAAATAATGATGGTGAATTCACTTACAATGCCTTGGTAACAAAATGATAATGTTTTGAAGTGATGAAACAATATTTCATGTGTAAATTGTAGTACAACCAATATTAAGTTGGAAACTCACATTGTAATACTTGACATTTCATATAATATAGTTTGTGGTTGAAATTATTTATAGTTGTACTTGATATTATTTAGTGTTGTAATTAATATATGTAACTTTGTGTTTTTATTTTGGATGAACATGTATATTGTATGGCATTTTTTAAAATTTAGTCACAAAATCATACTAATTAATTTATGTTGATTAATAATAAACACATAAAATCAATCTAAAACTAATAAATTAGTAGTTTATATTGCTTAATTATGAACACAAATAAAAAGAATATATGACTAAATTAGTTGTTTGTATAATGAATATTAAACTACAAAAAAAGAAGATAAATGACTATTGTAAATGATAAATTTGTGATCACAAATGACCACTAATTGTTGCATGTATAAGACTATTATTGGCTAATTTACAGTGTCTTATAACACGACCAAAATTTAGTCATATTTCTTTAGTGGTTAATTGGTTTCAAATGATAACTAAAATTTTCATGTATATGACTATTAGTAGCTAATTTACAATATCTTATAACACTACTAATATTTTGGTCATTTTATATGGTCATTAATTGGTTTTCATGGGTGACCATATAGTAGTGTATTTTGTTGTGTATTTGATCATTCATTTTTGAAATCAATGGCTACATTAATAACCAAAATTATGACTAAATATACTACTAGACGATAAAATTGAGACAACCAATTAATGGCTAAGATAAAATGACTAAAATTGGTTACATTATAAGATATTGTAAATTAGTTGCTATTGGACACCTGTTGAAATTTGGTTATTTATATGCAAAATTTAGTCATTTGTTTAGTGACTAATTAGCCATTTTGTACTAGTGATGGCTTGAGTTTTGAATTATTTGTAAAGTAGATCACTCCATAAACATTGCGAGTGAATTCTTGAAATAAATATCTTCTAAAAGTCATATGCAAAGTTTCTCATGAATCAAAAACCATGAATCTTTCCATGAATCAAGTGAAACATTAAATAAGTCTCTAGTTACTACAATGTTTCAATGTGCCACAACATAATGATTTTCCTTTCTCCTCATCCCTTTCCTATCGAATCTTGTCCGATGAGATCTTAGATGCATAAGCATCATGTCCATTTCTATTACACCGTATGCAATCAATATCATGTTTTTATTCTTCAGCCAACCCTTTATCTATAAGAATCATATCCTTGATTGCTATCTTTTTTTACAAAGCACACAACTTCTTCAGGAGATTAAGAAATGGTTTTCTACTAGTGCTAGCTTGTAATGACTCAAGATAATAGGAATAAGTGGGATATAATGCCTTGAAAAAACCTGTGAGAGGGGCATCCATTTTAACACCGATGGCTTATATATCATGCATAATGGCTCTTATCTCAAAGGCTAAAGAAAGGGGGTCATTGTCCTCTAATTCTAAATTAAAAAATTTGATAATTAATTGAATAATTTCAAGCTCAAATTATGAGTCATATAAATCCTTCAGCTAATTAAGGACTTAGAATAATTTTTGAATGGTATAATATAAGGACTGACGTCTTCATTAACTGATGTTGTAATCAAGGGATAGGCCATGTTGTTCTTGTTCTCCCATATAGCAAGCATATTGTCAAAAGTGGGTTTTTG
Source organism: Pinus tabuliformis (assembly GCA_031772625.1). NCBI lineage: Eukaryota > Viridiplantae > Streptophyta > Pinopsida > Pinales > Pinaceae > Pinus > Pinus tabuliformis. The sequence goes on from CM062805.1 coordinate 1,123,961,626, forward strand.
GGGAGGATTGTCTCCTTCTCCATCTCTAACTCCTTTCAGCAACTCATTAAAAATCAAGGTATTTTTTATATTCCTCAACTACTCATAGTAGTTCTCTTTTATAGTGAGAACTACTGCCGCTATGAAGATGAGTGAATGCGTTATAAAAAGCCTGAATTCACCCTAAATAGTCACAAAAATCTAAAATGTCTCTGTAATAAAAATGGTATGCCTTTTATATATATAAAGAATCCAACTTATGTCATCGCTCATTCAAAGCATATATATGAATTTAAACACTTTGAATATGATACATATATGTATTGTATATGATTTAACACACCTTAATATCTAATTAATTTATAGAATTATTCAACAAATGACCACCATGATACTTGGCCAACGAAAAACATAATTGACAATCATAATTAACACATAATTCAATGCACAATTTAAATTTTTCAATGCACTATACAAGATCACATGGTTTCCTATGCACTATCTCTCAGTTTAATTCTTCAATGCAGAATATGACTACAACAATTAGCCATTCCAATGTATAACAGACTCAGGAATTTGAAGAGGAAGAAAAAAAATCATTACATGGAGTTTCCACGAGACTTAAATGCTCAATGCAGGTTCCATACTTGACACCAATGCAACTTCCTACACAAAGGACCAACACAGCTGTGGGTGACTTTGAAAAGAAAATAGGGACACATGAAAAAATATGGCAGAGAAAATAGGAGTCATGATGGAAAGAGACTAGTTTTGGGCTTCTGCTCTAATACCATGTCATGTAAGGTGAGTAACTCTACAATGCAACCTTTGTAATTGCATTAACCAATGTATGAATATATACATGAGTGGAGAGACTTTTGGGATTCGAATTCCAAGATATCTTTCTTTTTTTCCAATTCATAACTAAAATAATAAACTATTTACAATATTAACAATATTCCCAATCCTTTTGGATTAGGTGTCAACATCACATGGTAGTACAATATATGAGCATTGAAGTACGATAAGTGTTAATATGGTGAATGTATGAGACTTTTTATTTATATAATTTCAATGTTGAATCAAGAACATCCTACTTAGAAATATGCATTTTTTTTAATTGTGAAGAGACAACGAATTCATAATAGGTAATAAAGTATGAGCTCTTTTGGCAAGAGTATTCAATGGAAACCAACAAAAAAATTGATGGTGTATTACAGATGATAACATGATATGTAATAGAAAATTAATAGAAGAGGACTCACCATTCACCAAATAATTTACTAATTGTGAGTTCCTTTTCAAGTACCCTATATGGCTAATCTTTTAAACTAAGAGGAGGGTCCAATGTTTACAATATACACAATTGGATATGAAACTCATTTAACCTAGAAATGACCCCCTTTATGTTTTTTCACTTCAAAGAAAACCTTTGGTGACAAAATGAATTAAGTGAGACTCAATACCAAGATTTGAAAATGGGGCAATGAAGGGCTAGGCATAATGCAAATAAAGTAGCATGAATGACAAAGATTTAATGAGATGAGCTTGTAACAAGAGGTTGTAGAAAATTCAATATATTGCATATTGTCAAGATTCTTATTAAAATATTGAAGCTCCTCATGCGATAGGTGTTATTGGAAAGCAAGGAAGGTGGTTTGCAATTTTACAATAGAGGTCGTGTGTTATGTGTATTCCATTACAAAAGAAACAAAAGTTCAAAGTATATGGATATTCTTTTGAAGACAATGGTAAACAAATACTACATTATCATTAACTTGGGCAAGGAAAATCCATAGTATTGACCTGATAAATTAAACTAGAGCTAGACAGTGTGGGTTCTTGTTGTAGGATGAAAATTTAGCCAATTGTTTTCGGGAGCTCTAATGAAGACAATAACAAGCCTTTAAATTATCAAGGTTTTCTCATATTACTAAGACCTATAGCAAGGAGAAACTTCATAAACCCAAAAACCAATTATACCTTCAATAATGGGAACTATGAACAAAGGGGGTTTCCATATTGCATGTTGAGAGGGATATTTAAACAAAATTTGGGTGACAATGGAGCGATTCAAGGGGAAAATAAGTTTCCCCAAGACATTATGTCTCATATCAAGTTGGGTTTGTGCATTTATCTAGTAGGGTGGCCCCAATTGAATAAGGTCATATGGGATGCAAATTTTAGGTGACTACCCATTAAAAGTATGGAAGGAAAATAAAACACAAAAGAAGGAATACAATTTCATCCTTTATCCATGCAAAGTCAAAATAAACATGGGAAAAATGGTGGGAAAACAGAAACAAGGATGGGATTAACCCCTTAAAACTCATAGATAAATTACGATGCAGAAAATACTTACTAAAATAAATATCACTTTCTTCAAACCATAGTGGATGAAACCCACACCTTCTTTTGGGGCTCTTATTAGGCCATAATTATGTGGTTGGTTGCAAAGCTTGTTGACCTACGAGAATGTTAGGACAAAACTAAAATGAGACCTGGAAATTTCCTGAATTCTTTGATTGATGGAACATCCAGTTTCCCCAATGTAGGGAGTCCCATAAAAACATGGAATCAAATACACACCTTTCATATCGTTTAGATTCACGAGGTCTTTGATTGATCCTAGGGAGCTTCAGATTGTGAGTCCCATAAAAACATGGGATCAAATACACACCTTTCATATCTTTTAGATTCACGAGGTCTTTGATTGATCCTAGGGAGCTTCGGTTAAGTTATGGTATGTTCTATGCTTATAACAGTTTACTTCTTTTCCTTATTATATTCCAAAGGTTAGCAATTACACGTACATAAAGTAAAGTGCAGATAGAACATTAAACGATCAACAGAAAACAAGCCAAGACAAGAGACACAAGATGTGGCGGCTAGCCAGGGACAAACCCCACAATGTGTGGGGAAACCCTTTGATCAAATCTTCTTTTATCTTCAATAATTCAGCAGAGAGAAATAGTACAATAAATCTGATTCATATCAGCAGTAGCAAACCCTAGATCAACAACATCAGCATTAGTGGCTTCATTATCAAACTAGGGTAGACGATATCTTGCAAACCGTTTGTCAGATTGACTTCATTCCACCACTAAAATTTGCGGCTTTCAGAGGAGGTTCAGATGAAACTACAGTGCAGTTCCAAAGAGGAGATCTTCTAGGCCACGCAAGTCAATCTTTACTTCTGCAGTTGCAACTTTAGTTTCAGTAGTTTTCGGCTTCAAACTAGGGCAGTCGATATCTTGCAAACCGTTCATCGGATTGACTTCATTCCACCACCAAAAGTTACGGATTTCAGAGGAGGTTCAGATGAACCTAAAACACAGTTCCAAAGAGGAGATCTTCTAGGCCACGCAAGTCAATATTTACTTCTGCAGTTGCAGCTTCAGTTTCAGCAGTTTTCGACTCCAAATTAGGGTAGTCGATATCTTGCAAACCGTTCATCGGATTGACTTCATTCCACCACCAAAAGTTGTGGCTTTCAGAGGAGGTTCAGATGAACCTATAGTGCAGTTCCAAAGAGGAAATCTTCTAGGACACGCAAGTCAATCTTTACTTCTGCTGTTGCAGCTTCAGTTTCAGCAGTTTCCGGCTTCACATGTGAGAGAGAGAGAGACCCATTTCAGCGCAGTAGAGAAGAGACTCATTTCTGCGTAGTAGAGAGAGAGAGAGAGAGAGATGTGATGAGATGAGTGAGTCCAAATGAGGAAAAGTCCTCTTATATTTATACACAACGTTGGTGGGTGAATAGATGAGACTGTTGGGCTTCTGAGCCTACATGAGTTGTAGGTCGGCTTGATAATAATTCCATAATCAAAATAAATCCATATCTCCATGAATACTTATCGGAATCGGATGATATTTATATCAATCCTACACCTCTTGACGAGAGGAATCTAATAAAAATATTATCAGCCATAAATAAGATGACCCACATGAAGATTTGCCCTGGTTTCCAATTTTAACACTCCCTCTCAACCATGGAAAACTTCATCTGCAATCTGTCTATTGGTCGTTACTATTCATCCATCAAATGCACTGCCCTGTACAGCCTGACCCTTGCCCTGCTCTGCTGTATTCTGCCTGTTCTGCTTTGTCTTGTTCTGCCCTGCACTGATCTGTACTGTTTTGCTCTGTTCTGCTTTGCTCTTGCATTGTTCTGTTCTGCTCTGCTTTTGTCCAAATTATGAAGAAGAAGAAATGATCGAGGATGTATCATACTGACTCAAAGTCAGTCTCAGAGTATGTATCACTGGTCCCAAACCAGTCTCAACCAACCCGAAGTCAGCGTCATAGTGAGTACAACTCCACTGGTCCTAGACCAGTATCATCCTCCACGAACTCAAAGTCAGTCTCAGAGTGCGTACCACTGGTACCAAACTAGTCTTAGCCGACCTGAAGTCAGCATCATAGTAAGCACCACTCCTACCACTGGTCCCGGACCAGTATCGCAGTCTTAGAGAGTGTACCACTGGTCCCAGACTAGTCTCAACCAACCCGAAGTCAGCGTCATAGTATGTACCACTCTCACTGGTCCTAGACCAGTACTGCACTGACACGAAGTTAGTCTCGGAGTATGTACCATTGGTCCCGGACCAGTCTCAACTGACCCGAAGTCAGCGTCATAGTATGGTACAACTCCTACCACTGGTCCCAGACCAGTATCGCAGTCTCAGAGAGTGTACCACTGGTCCCAGACTAGTCTCAACTGACCCGAAGTCAGCGTCATAGTATGTACCACTCTCACTGGTCCCAGACTAGTACTGCACTAACACGAAGTCAGTCTCGGAGTATGTACCACTGGTCCCAGACCAGTCTCAACCGACCCGAAGTCAGCGTCATAGTATGGTACAACTCCTACCACTGGTCCCAGACCAGTATCATTGATCCCAGATCAATGGAGGTCATCCTAGCGTAGGGAGTACGGTAGATACAACGATGCGTCCATCGGTACTACTATGGTCCCTAACTTCATTTCCCTGCTCATTGATCAGATGAGAGGTACTTCCCATGAGTCCCAGACTGCATGGGTAGGATGCCTCAACAGAGTACTAATCAATCCTGTCCTCACAGGAGAACACATCAATCCTGCTACAATCGACATGGAGAAGACATTAATCTAGGCCTCACAGGAGAACACATCAATCCTGCTACAATCGCCATGGAGAACACATCAATCCAGGTCGCCATGGAGAACACATCAATCCAGGCCTCATAGGAGAACTAATCATCCTGCTACATAGGAGAGCGATTCATCCTGTTCCACAAGAGAGTGAGTCATCTTGTCCCACAAGAGAGCGAATCATCTTGTTCCAATGCACACCACCAGGGGAGGTGAGTCACCATGTGGTCGTATGTTGCTCCAGTAATAACCGCAAGCCCTCGGAGCTCCCAGAGCTCAATGTATGCAACATGCAGGACCCTTGTACAAGGGTTTCTTTCCGACTCCAAGTCGTTTGGGAAAATCACAGATTAGATCTTTCCTCGGGGCTTTGACAAGGTGTATCAACCTGTACATCATCTTAATGTGATGGAGCTTCCTTGCTCATCGACTTACCATATCCCAGATGATGTCTATCTGCTGGAGCAATTGACGAATACGAGATTCCTCAATAATCGTATCCCACCTCTGGTTGTTATAGAGAATCACAGTGGTATCCAATGTAAATCCAAACAACTCACTGAAGAGCTTTCGCAACCAGACTGCCTCACATAAGGTTATGCTAGTAACAATATATCCTACTTCGGTGGTGCTCATAGCCACCGAATTCTGCTTCCTGCTCATCCAGGATATCGAAGCAAATCCCAAGGTGAAACAGTACCTGGAAGTGCTCTTACGGTCCACCACACTGCCTGCCCAATCAACATCAGTATATCCAAGTAGTCTCACATCTCTGGCAGTGTATCTTAATCCATGAGAGATTGTGTCCTGAAGACATCTCAGAAGATTCCTGGCATCAATCCAGTGAGGCTCAACCAAATATGAGCTCACAATGCTAACTGCAAAACATATGTTCGGACGGAGGTTCACCAAGAACATCAATGCGAATGAGTTTTTGAAACTTAGAGGCATTTCCCAAGTCTGGTCCGACATCACTACCATATAACTTCTAAAAGTTAAGGTCCTCGAGGTAGTCACAGGCTTGCAGTCCATCATACCGAATCTTTCCAATATATTTACCACATATTTTCCTTGAGATAGGAAAATTTCCCTTGGCTTCTGCCACACTTCAAGTCCTTGGTCCTTCATTTCAAATTCAGAAGCCATCTCCCTCTTACATTTGTGAATGAGAAGGTTTGCACCTGTTAGAAAGAGGTCATCCACATACAACACCAGTATGAGAGGCTTGTCATCTTCAACCTTAAAGTAAAGGTTAGGATCAACTTCACTCCTAGTGAATCCCAGCTTCATCAAGTAGCTATCGATCCTCTCATACCATGCTTGGGGTGCTTGCTTCAGCCCATAGAGAGCCTTCTTCAACCTGCATACATGAGATTTTCAATCATAAATCTCAAATCCTTCGGGTTGCTCCACGTAGACCTATTCTTTGGTCAAACCGTGCAAGAACGCAATCTTGACATCCATCTGATATAGGTTCCATCCTTGTGAAGTGGCAAGGGCTATGATTGAGCGGATGGTCGTATAACTGGAAACAGGTGCAAATATCACATCATAGTCTATACCTTCCTTCTGGGAGAAACCATGAGCAACAAAATGAGCCTTATACTTTTCCATACTTCCATTTGCTGCATGCTATATCTTGTAAATCCATTTGGAAGTAACAACTGTCTTGCCCTGGGGTCTGGGAACTACTTCCCAGACATCATTCTCCATAATAGACTCATATTCTATGGTCATAGCAGCCTTCCATAGTTAATGCTTGACAACATCTGAGAATGATGAAGGCTCATTTTGTATGATCGTGCTCATGATGGTCAGGTATCCCTGATACCTATTAGGTTTCTTACTTTCACAAAAGGTTCCTCGAGGTGCAGCATGTCCTTCAGCATCATCAACTAGGCCCCTAAGCCATGAAGGCCTCTTCCTAGAAGAGGAAGGCTCATGTGGATGAGGATCAATCGGATCCATGGGTTCTCCTACATCAGGCATTGATTCATCATCCTTTTCTTTCGGTTCCCTGGTGTCGGCTTCTTGAGAGCTACTCAAAGTCAGCAGATTGTCCACCTTGTTGAGAGCCATATCTTTGTCAAAGGTGACATCATGACTAATCACGACTTCCCTTTGACCGGTGGTGAATATTTCTTCAGGAGTTTAGGAACCCAATGCTTGATGAGGGCATCGATTTTGTACATATACGACGGTGATTGTAGCTTCAGCCCATAGAAACTTTGGAAGTCTTTGATCATGTAGCATCGCCCGGACAACTTCCATCATCATGTGGTTCTTCCTTCCCACCACACCATTCTGCTAAGGAGTATGTGGTGTAGTAGTCTCCCTCTTAATGCCAACCTCAGGTATGCCTGAGTAAACCAATTGTAATATATCAAAGGTCTTGCTTTGGCTTGAGGGGAATGGTCCCCTTTTGAGCTTTCCTTTGGCACATCTCGGACATACACCTTCTTTCTCTACTTGGAATTCGGGCATCCCTGTTACCATCTGTCTTACAGCTTTGTAATGAAGGTGGGCAAACCTCTGATGCCAAAGTTTGGACTAAAGAGTTGTGTCATAAGACATGACACCTAGGGGACTTCCATCGACCTGATATAATGAATCAACTCTAAACCCAAGAGTAAAGGCATCTTTAACATTTTTTTTCCATATACATACCTTGCCGTTGCTGAAGGTTACCTTGTAGCCTCTGTCTTTCATTGCCAAGATGGACACTAGGTTCCTTTTGAGGTCAGGTACATTTAATACATCCTAGAATTTCTAGCCTTCTTGAATGCTTGTCCTCTTCCTTGATTCCCAGCTCTCCTCTTACCTTTGCTATTGAATTTGTCATTCCTTTGATTGCCATCAGAGGGATTTTGAGTTGCACCACTGCATACTGTACCATGCTTCTCTAATCATGATTATCATCATGCTACCCATGTCCATGATTTTATCCATCATAATGCTGCTCAAACTAGTGACTTGCTTTATCACAAATGTAACATCGTAATTTTCTTCTAGCCTTAGGTCCAACCTTTCCTTTTGATTTAGACTCGGAATTATTTCTTTTCTTTGCATGAGAAGAAAAGGCAGCAGGAGGACCTTTAGGCATGGGCATTTCTTGCTCTTCTTCCCTTGTTTCTTCTTGAATGCATCTAGCAATTAATTCCTCGAAACCAAGAATTACATTATAGTTCAAAAGAGTAGTCCTGAACACATACCATTCAAATGGAAATCCTCCAAGATTTGTGAGTGCCATTTCTGTCAGTAATAGTTTCCCCAATAGATAGGAGATCGTTCTTGATCTTGGTGATTCTTAAGAAGTATGCTTGCATACTTTGATTTGCATCATTAACTTTAAATAAACTCACCAGTCTATCGTAGATTTCCTTGGAGGTGTCCAGTTCAGAGATGTGGGCCACCAAGTGCTTGTCAATAGAGTTCCGGATGATCTTCTATTGTTTTGACTTCTCCATTTTTTCATTTGTTCCAGGCAACAGCAGATGCATTTGATGGAGGCTCAACAATATTGCCTCTCACATGATCCAACACTCCTTGATTCTTAAGGGTTAGATCGATAGACATCTTCCATCCGTGATAGTCAGCTTTCTCACGGAGCTTGTCTTCAGTAGGAAAGAGTGTTGAGGACCCCATAGTTCTTTTAGGACAGCCTTGCCAATCTTCTCTTCGATGATTGCTCTTGCTCTTGCTCGGGCTTTGTCTTCACCTTAGCTCTGATACAATGTTAAGTTATGGTATGTTCTATGCTTATAACAGTTTACTTCTTTTCCTTATTATATTCCAAAGATTAGCAATCACACGTACATAAAGTAAAGTGCAGATAGAACATTAAACGATCGACAGAAAACAAGCCAAGACAAGAGACACAAGATGTGGCGGCTAGCCATGGACAAACCCCACAATGTGTGGGGAAACCCTTTTATCAAATCTTCTTTTATTTTCAATAATTCAGCAGAGAGAAATAGTACAATAAATCTGATTCATATCAGTAGTAGCAAACCCTAGATCAACAACATCAACGTTAGCGGCTTCATTATCAAACTAGGGCAGACAATATCTTGCAAACTGTTTGTCGGATTGACTTCATTCCACCACCAAAAGTTGCGGCTTTCAGAGGAGGTTCAGATGAACCTACAACGCAGTTCCAAAGAGGATATCTTCTAGGCCACGCAAGTCAATCTTTACTTCTGCAGTTGCAGCTTCAGTTTCAGCAGTTTCTGGCTTCAAACTAGGGCAGTCGATATCTTGCAAACCGTTCATCGGATTGACTTCATTCCACCACCAAAAGTTGTGGCTTTCAGAGGAGGTTCAGATGAACCTACAACGTAGTTCCAAAGAGGAGATCTTCTAGGCCATGCAAGTCAATCTTTACTTCTGCAGTTGCAGCTTTAGTTTCAGCAGTTTCCGGCTTCAAACTAGGGCAGTCGATATCTTGCAAACCGTTCATCGGATTGACTTCATTCCACCACCAAAAGTTGCGGCTTTCAGAGGAGGTTCAGATGAAATTATAGTGCAGTTCCAAAGAGGAGATCTTCTAGGCCACGCAAGTCAATCTTTACTTCTGCAGTTGCAGCTTCAGTTTCAGCAGTTTTCAGCTTCACATGTCAGAGAGAGAGAGACCCATTTCAACACAGTAGAGAAGAGACTCATTTCTGCGTAGTAGAGAGAAAGAGATGTGATGAGATGAGTGAGTCCAAATGAGGAAAAGTCCTCTTATATTTATACACAACGTTGGTGGGTGAATAGATGCGACTGTTGGGCTTCTGAGCCCACATGAGTTGTAGGTCGGCTTGATAATAATTCCATAATCAAAATAAATTCATATCTCCATGAATACTTATCGGAATCAGATGATCTTTATATCAATCCTACACCTCTCGACGAGAGGAATCTAATAAAAATATTATCAACCATGAATAATATGACCCACATGAAGTTTTGCCCTGGTTGCCAATTTTAACAGCTTCAGATTGTGTTCAAGGTTTGAAGGTGGAAGAAACATTGTGTTTCTCAAGAACCAAAGCAATCTTGTCTGTAGTTCCTTGAATAAGGGAAGAAAAAGTTTGGAAGTAGATTCTTTAGCTTCTATATTATCCTTAGCATATTTGCTTGTTTTTAAAAATTCTTTGGTACTTACCGATCTACTTTATCCATTCAATTCAAAAACATCAAAGAGATGAGTTTTCACATTCTCTATGTGACTTTTGTAAAAAATCAGCAAAGCACGAGTAGCTAGAGTGTTTAGAACCCCCAACTTTTGCGTTCATGCTCATATATTAGCTTTATACTAATTGTTGAAATAATATATTTCTTACAAGTTCATTTTGAACACTATTTTGGTTATTTTAAACTATTTTTCAATCATTATAATAAATATGCTAAACCATGGTTTTCTTTAGCATTACAAAAAAAGTTGTTAGCTTACTTTATCATGATTCATTTTAATTTTTGTGTAGTTTACTATATTTTCTTTTATTGGCATATTTACAAATTAATGAGACTATTAAAACAATAATGAATAGTGGAAATATTTTCCTCATAAACCCTAAAAATTATCTCTAGTTTTATTAATGAAACTCTAAGGACATGAAAGGGATCTATTTAAACATTAGTACATATGTAAAAATGAATATCTAGATGGATCCCCTGGATGTCCTTATTCACTTTGTTTTGCAAGGACACTAAATTTTGTTGGATAATAGAAAGTGAAATCATTTGAGTGCATTAAAAGAAAAGTTCACTACAATCTGTATTTTTCAATGTCCTTGGTGGGAGATTCATTTTAACATCCATATTAATATACTGAAAACAAAATTGGGTTGTTTTGAGTTAAAAAGTAAAACAATTTCATCTGCAATTTACTTATTGGCAATAGTTTATGTCATACAAAGCTAAATTACACATGGGTAAAGAAAAAATTCTTGCAACAATCTATGACCCAAGTAAGACACTCTCATTAAATATTCATTCTTTGTTGATATAGATTGTGATTCCATTATATATAAATAAAAAGAAAAATATTATATTATTATAGTAATCTCATTTCACAATACTCCAAGGGCATATAAAAATAAATATTTTTGTACATTTTTTTAATCAAAATTAATCAATATTACATAAATTTGTACATAACACCTACTTAGATAAACATCTCTCTACCATCTTAGAAACTTTTCTAGCTCATAAAACCAACTATTTAGCAACTTAAACATGAAAAAATGCAAAATCATTACACTAAAAAGCTGAACTTCGGTGTGAAACAATATGGTGGAAAAGGCCTAAAGAAGCTTGGAAATGGCGTGTACATTTTGCAAATGGAAAAACATTTCATTTTGGAATGTGATGCATTCAACGCTAAAGAACCTTGGGAAGAAAGGTGTGTACATTTTGCAAGTGGGAAAAACATTTCATTTTGGAATGTGATGCATTCAACAACATCAGAGAAAGTTATGAAAACATATTAGCATCAGTTTCTCGGCATTGTCTTTTTAGCGAGGGGATTGTTGTAAAACTGGGTCAGCCTATCATCAATTTGAATCAGAAAAGAACTAAATTGCAAAGACCAAAAAATAGAGAAACTAATGGTCTCATAAACTATTTTTAGTCTATTGAACCTTAAAATATCATTTCATATGCATGTCAAATATCAACCTTTTAACCCACTGCTCTATTACCATTTCCCTACCTTGATATGATTATTCATTTTCATGGACACAAAAGAATCATTAAATGCCATGTCAGAATACTAATTCAATTGTGTTGTTAGCCATTCAAACAAGAATAAAATTCGGAACTACTTACGTGTCACCACACTGCCTCGATATGATTATTCATTTTCATTCACAGGAAAAATCATTAAATGCCATATCAGAATACTAATTCAATTGTGTGGTTAATCATTGAAAATAAAATTTGGAACTGATTGCGTGTCACCACCCTGCCTCGATATGATTATTCATTTTCATGGACACAAAAGAATCATTAAATGCATGTCAGAATACTAATTCAAACCAGAATAAATGTCGTAGGGATAAGAGTAATTTGCACACGCTTCCAATAAAAACCATGACTTAGCAAACTTCAAAAAGTTTATTCATAAAATGCTTAAAACCCTAGTTCTAATTACTGACCACCGTAATGCGATGGACGTTGTAAGCGACGGCCATAATCTTGCTGCTCCGGTAAATTCCTGTTCGCATACCGACCACCATTACCATATCTGAAGAAATGCTCTTGAGATAACGGTGCAGGTACAGCCATGTTTGCAGGGTGACCACCATTAACATATCTGAAGAAATGCTGTGGAGGTAACAGTGCACCTAGGTCAGGTGCAGCCATGTTTGCTAGCTGACCACCATTACCATATCTGACGAAATGCTGTGGAGGTAACGGTGCAGGTGCAGCCATGTTTGCAGGCTGACCACCATTACCATATCTGATGAAATGCTGTGGAGGTAACGGTGCAGGTACAGCCATGTTTGCACGCTGACCACCATTACCATATCTGACGAAATGCGGTGGAGGTAACGGTGGGCGTACAGCTATGTTTGCAGGCTGACCACAATTACCGTATCTGAAGAATTCTTGGGGAGGTAACGTTAGATATGGAGTTGACGGTGCAGGTACAGCCATGTTTGCAAACTGACCACCGTTACCATATCTGAAGAAATGCTGTGGAGGTAACGGTGCAGGCACACCCATGTTTTCAAGCTGACCAACATTACCATTTCTGACGAAAAGCAGTGGAGGTAACGATTCAGGTACAGCCATGTTTGAAAACTGACCACCATTACCAAATCTGAAGAAATCCTGGGGAGGTAACGTTGGATTTAGAGGCATTCTTGCAAGCCGATCACGATCTCTCAGGAATTGTGGGGGAGCTAGCGGTGGAGGTGCGTGCATATTTGCGAGTTGATCACCGTGTGCGTTGAATTCTGGTGGATGTCTAATTCTGGATCGAAGAAAACATGTTGTGAGAGGTTGTTGTGTTTGAGTTATCAGGGGAGGTCCAATTGCCAAATCAAGCAACTCAGGATTCTTGTCTACCAACTCCTTCAATGCTTCCTCCTTAGCAGCCAGAGCCTCATCGTCTCCTGGCTCATAAAATTGGGAACACTTGTTGCATCTTGGACAGAATTTCGCTATTTTTGTCATACACATACAAAAATGACAGTCGCTCGAAAGTGTCTTTCTGCAAAGGTAACACATTCTGTTTCCACACCTACACGTCAAGCTATTGCATCCGTACTCTTTTATTAACTCCACCTCGCAAATATTACATTTTCTTATCACAGCATTCGCCATCCTCTCTTCAACTTTCCTACGAAGTGCCGTTTCAGCTGATTTTTTATCAACCTCTTCACAGCGTAGTGGTAAGTGACTCACCTTCTTGCATTGGATACATGAAGACTTTAGACATTTTGGGTTTGGACAGTCCAGGACTTGTACACACTTGTCTATTTCATATGGAATGTTACAAAATGGGCAATAAACCAAATTTTCAATGTGGGCTTCTTCAACTATAGCTTGGGCCACGCGATATTCATATTTTTCAAGAACATCATTTGGGATAACTTTCCTAATCTCTGGCAAAAGAATTGACTGTTTGCAGTGATAAATATCCATGCAGGATAGAGAGCCATTTGCATGTGCTCTCAGAACTCCATAAATGATTTCATCAACCTGCCTCCTTATACATTTAAAACAAAAAAGATGCCCATCTCTACACTGTACCATATTTTCATATTGATATTCACAATAGCAGCAAGCGCATACGAAAGACGTTTCGACTACTTGTGTCTCTGCTTCTAAATTCTCTGAAGTCCCAACTCTTCCACGAACCAATTCATTGGAATCACCTAATCCTCTCATTCTGGTAAGATGATCTTTCTGCTTCCGTGCTCCTGCTTTGATGGTCGCTTGCTTCTTTAATGATGGCCTCAATCTCCTGTTTTTGGGAATTTCTTCTGAAAGATGATCTTTCTTCTTCTCCTGCTCTCCCTTTGGGAATTACTAAGTTGTATCAAAGAAGATCTTTCTGCTTCTCTCATAACTTCTGAAGGTCCATCGTTTGACAAATCCAAAGCGTGGTCTGAAGAAGATGATGAACGTGCCATAGTTCCCAAACTTCCTGTGAAGATTTTGTGTATAATTTCTCTGCCCTGGCCTTAATATCAATAATGCGAGATAATCCCTCACACACCAATCTATGTTTAGACTCAAGACAATTTATAAATATATACGATACATAATTAAAAATTTAGCTAAAGCCGACGATATTGTTGATTGAATAATAATAATATTATATTATTATCTATTGATTTTAAACTGTAAGTTATGATGAAAGAAATGGTCGCGTATGGGGTTTATTTATTTTCCAAATTGGATTTAATGGTTATAAGAATAGATCTAATGGTTAAAAAGGAGTTTGTTTATTAAATAAGAATAATATTATATTATTGAGTTTGTTTATTGAATAAGAATAATATTATATTATTATTTATTCATTTTAATGTGTAAGTTATGATGAAAGAAATGGTCTGAGTATGGGGTTTATTTATTTTCTAAATTGGATTTAATGGTTATAAGAATATATCTAATGGTTAAAAATAGAGTTTGTTTATTGAATAAGAATAATATTATAGTATTATTAGTTTAGATTTATTTTTTAAGTTGTGAATTTTTTTTAAGGGTAAAATTAGAGGAAAGGTTTGTATTTAGAGATATTTGGTCTATCTCGAGAGCTTGATAGATCCGAGATCAAATGGATCTAGATATTGATAACTATTAATCAACATAGATCCATTTTAACTCTCGATCTATCAAGAGCCTAAAGGGACCTTCCTCAAGTTTTGCACTCAAGAGATTAAATTTAATTAATATTAATATTATATTATTTTATTATTATTATTATTATTTTAATAATAATACTAGGGTTAATAATATTTTTTTATGGTATTAATAATAATTTGGCCCATGGTATTTGACCCATAGGCATCACCTAAATAAAACCTATTTTTTGAGTGTTAGTAAGTATAAAAAGGTTCATGGAGTAATATAAAAAGATGCTTTATTTATTTACCATAGCTGGGGTTTATTTATATTTTTTCGCAGTGCATTATATTAGATATCATTTTGCGACTCAACTGTGTTATTTAAGTCACTCATTTATACTTTTTCCCAGTGCATTATATTAGATATCATTTTGCGATTCAACCGTGTTATGTAAGTCATTCAGTTATGACTATCTCTTAGGGAAATGGTCATAGATGAATGATTACTTAACACAGTTGAATCCCAAAATGATATCTAATATATTTTTATTTATTTATCATATCTCTTTTATTTACCATGATATTTGGCCCATACGCTTGGTACATAATTAGATGTTGATTTATAATCATATCTCATATTTTTTTATTTTTTTATAATACTTCTTTATACCTCTTTTATATTTATTTATTTACCATACCTCTTTTATAAATATGGTATTTGGCCCATAGGCTTCACCTAAATACAACATATTTTTTTCAATTTTCCTAAATATAAAGAGCTTTATGGAATAAATATAAAAGGTGTTTTATTTATTTTTAGTGTTCATAAACCTCTTTATATTTTAAATTTATATTGTGTTTATACATTTTAATATTTACATTAAAAATCTTAAATGTTAAACATTAAGTTTACATTTTTCACCTTTACATGTTTACGTTTTAATTAAATTTTACTTTTATTTTTATTTTTAGGGAATTTGATTGAGTCAAATGTAGAGTTTTGTAGAATATTTCCCACAAATCAGTCAGCTCTAATACCATGTAGAATTATTGTAGAACTCTGATACGAGGTAGAAATTTCTTACCTGTACATCAACCTGGTAATGCAATGTACTAAAGAAAAACACTTGATCTACTTCTACAAACAATTTAGCACAAGCTTAATCAACCATGAGCAACATCAATAAGAACACATATAAATGATAAAAAGGAATCAATCACACATAACATAGAAGAATTTACCCAGGGAAAGCCTAAGCCTAAAAGCCCAACCCTGTATTATCATACAAGTGGAAATATAGTCTGGATTACACAAAGCCTTAGCTCAGAAGCTATCCAGCTCTAAGTACAATCCCTTTGCTGCTCATAGATAGTCAAAGGCTTCTCACAAACCTTCTCCTCTGCCATCCAAGCCTCCTATTTCCTTGTGCATTTTCCTTGGGGTCCAGTGTTGCTACCTGTGTGAACTGGCCTCTTCACACACTCAATAACCTCTTTTCTAACTGCACAAACCTGAAAGAGATAAATCTTCATCATGGATGAGCTTCCTTTATGGGAAAAATATTCATCCAACTGATAGTACACTGTCCCTTCTCTCATGTCAACTGGGTCTCTGACAGAACTGACATGCATCAGTTATCCATAAGTGAATACACAGTTATCTGAAAATAATAATTATCACATGCATGCAACCATCAACAAACAATATCTCATTAATTTAACAACTTGTTAAATTAATCTAACTTAACTTGACCAAGTTAAACTAAGTCAACTCATCCTTCAATATAGAACTCATCCTTAATTCCTTAATGAGTGGAGCAAATCAAGGAC
This sequence comes from Pinus tabuliformis, assembly GCA_031772625.1. Classification (NCBI taxonomy): domain Eukaryota; kingdom Viridiplantae; phylum Streptophyta; class Pinopsida; order Pinales; family Pinaceae; genus Pinus; species Pinus tabuliformis. The sequence goes on from CM062805.1 coordinate 1,123,978,354, forward strand.
ACATTCTCCAATTAGTGGAGAAATAATTACATGTTCTCACAAAGACTTCAGTTTTCTTTTCCATAACTAGTTAACTCATGGAGAATTAATTAATTAATATTCAAAATTGTTGGTAAGACCAAGTTCAAATTTACATCCTATAGATAGACTAGGGACTGCTATAAATAGGAAGGGACCATGAAATGTTATTTTTAGAAGATGTTATTTTTAGTAGTTTCACCTCTCACCCAAGGTGGCCAAAATGTTCACTCGCCAAACTGCTATTTTTAAAAGTGCTATTTTTAGTAGTTCTATTTTTAGAATTTTATAAATTTAGCATTTCTTGTTGCACACTTTTCAACACTGCTTCTCAACAAGAAAGGCTTCCTCTTGAACCCGATCCTGTAACTCTAGAATGTTCTGCATGCAACACATCTACCAAGTGTTGTTGCTCCAGCAAGACTTGGAACAAAAAAACTCCCAATGGACCAATCTATTGGGCTGGAAACATACTCTGGTGTTGAAGCTCTACCTACTGCTGACAAGTGCTCCCTCTCTCACCTCTGCTCTACGGCAACATCTCCATGCATCTCGCACCATTGCACTCTTCTCTGTGCTACCCTGCATTGTGCAACACACTTGTGCCTCTCCCATTGCTGCAGACTACATGCTCTACGCTGTCCTGGGATTCCCTGCACTGTAGCTCTCTCTGCCACTCAATCCACATCTGTCTCTACCCAATCAGTTAGTTCCTACTACTCCACATCGGGGCTCCTGTAGCAAAGTCTAATCCAAGAGGTTGGGTACCTCAAGGATCCTACCCCTCCTCCTTGGGACGATCACTCCACACCGCCCCACCTTCTACTTGGAGGTATGGCTGCATGTGATCCCTCAGCCCACCTGGATCAAAGTTTCCCCCTAGTGGAGGTCTCTGCATCAGTAGATGTCTCTACTCAATCTCCTCTCAGCTTCCCCTATTACAGCTGCTCCACAACCTCCTGAAGTCGCTGCACCAATCGTGGCTCCTCCACAATTGTCTGAGACTTCTTCTGGCTCTGCATGTTGAGAGGTAATTTACTTTCCCTCTCAACGACCAAGTATAGAACCTTTACCTTGCTCCTTAAGGCTTTGGATGCATCTTGTACCTCAAGTGCGTACAGGTTCTTGGCTAGCACACCAATCTATTTCCACTTTCCCGTCCTCACAAAATTTTCTAGAAAAAGATCTGATTTTAAATCAGCGATATCTCCCTCATCCGAACTCCGATTCAGCTGATTTTATTTATTTATTTATTTATTGGGTATTTTTCCACAAGGAATCCAAATTTGCTATTTTTTGCTGAAAATTTTGTACATAAATTTTCAGATCTTCTCTGGAAAAGCTCGGGCCAAAACTCAAAAATTTGAAATCTCCTCTCAGTATACTGTTCTTTCCTTGATCACGTGTGCTCCGATACCATATAGAATTTTGTTATGAAACGAGCTCACAAAAAGATAGAAAAGATAGATCAACGCCTTAGAATTCAGCCTCTTTGAGGGGGCAACCTCCTTTACATTACACAAATGAACAATTCTTGGATGACACAAATGACAAGACCTCCTTTCTATATTTAGGAGTCTAAGGGGTGATAATATAATCAGAGCCGACATAACCATAATAATGTAAGGGCAGAATAATAACAATAGTGGACCTCTATGGGGCACAATAATAACAATATGGGGACTACATGGGTACAATAATATAATAAGGGGGTTGTAGTAATAACAGTAAAAGGTTACACTAGTAGTATAGGGGCCTAACATGCCCCTCTCCTCCAAAAAGTGTTGATCTATATTTTCTATCTTTTTGTGAGTTGGTTTCATAACATTTGGTATCAGAGCTTTGAATTGTAGGGTTTCGCTGTTCCAAACAGGTCATCGTGGCATTTGCAATATAACATTTGTTTTGCGACATTTCAGATGCTACAAAAAAACCCATTTGAGAAGAAAACGCGTTGAACCTCGGGTTTAAATTTCAGAGCTTTTGATGCAATATTTATGGAGATATGATTGGAAGTAGTTGGTTTGTTTGCAGACTCCTGAATTACATTCCAAACAGGTGACCTGGGGAAAATAGTCATAACTTTTGTTTTGAGCATTAGATTGAAATTTCGTAAGAAGCTACAGAAAGAGGACGAACTGTAGTTTCCTGTGTATATTTTTCTAATCCTAAGGTCAAAACAGTGACACATGGCACTTAATACAAATTTTCTCTTTTGAAAAGGTATATAATCACGTCATCTTGGGAGATTGTGAATAACTCTTTCTTGGAGAATCTAAATTCGATCAGACTAGTGGCGTTTGAAAGGGGACATAGAGGTCTACTGCAGGTTGAAATTTTAGAATTGGAAGAACTGAAATTACAGATTTATAGTCATTTCAAGACCGAGCTCCTAAAATCAAGAAAAGGCGATATGAGGAAGTTTGATGGCAAGGATCTAGTAAATTGGATACTTCAAATGGAGCAATATTTTGATCTATATGGTGTACCACTTTTACAAAAGGTATGTACTACATCTTCATATTTAGAACAGGATCAATTTTTATGGTATAAAGGGCTTTTTTCTCGTAAACAACTTGTTACGTGGTCAATTTTCACCGAGGAAATGATTACACATTATGAGGATACAAAGTGAAACACCTTCTTTAGGGCAACACCACAACAATTGGAGAGAGAAAAAGGGCTTTGTTACAAAGTGGAAAGTAAAATTATGGCAACAAGGAAGTCTACCCCTCACAACTATAATAATGGAAGTGTTGTTTCTCCAAGCCTTCCACAACCTACAAGGGTTACACCACAACAATTGGAAGAAAAAAGAAAAAAAGGGCTTTGTTAAAATTGTGATAGCAAATGCACTAATGGTCATAAGTGTGCTGAGAAGAAATTATTATACATAGAGTATGAAGAGGAGGTAGAAAAGGATAAAGAAACATCAAAAGAAGAGGATATGTGCCAGGACCAAACCCCAAAGAAAGAATAAATGAATCTGAGTATATCTTGTAAAGCATTGGCGAGAATTACCACTCTTCAAACTCTCAAGATAGAAGGACATATCAAGAAGGAAAAGGTTCAAGAAGTGAAAGATCACATCGAGAAAGAAGAAATGAATCCAACCATATCTGGTAATGCATTGGCCAGAATTAGCACTCGTCACACTATCAAAATAGAAGGACATATCAAGAAGAAAAATGTTCAAGAAGTGAAAGATCGCATCGAGCATCAAGAAATGAATCCGACCATATCTTGTAAAGCATTTGAATAAATTACCACTCCCTAAATTCTCAAGATAGAAGGACATATCAAGAAGAAGAAGGTTCAAACAGTGAAATATCAGGAAAAAAAAGTATCAAGAAACATCAAAAGAAAAGGATACTCACCAGGAACCAACCCCAGAGAAATAAGAAATGAATCCAACCATATCTTGTAATGCATTTGTCAGAATTACCACTCCTCAAATGGTAAAGAGAGAAGGACATATCAAGAAAAAAAAGGTAATAGTGTTGATTGATTCAGATAGTACACATAATTTTATTAATTGTAAGATAGCTAAGGACTTGAATTGCTTCCTAGATCTAGCACCAAAGTGTCAAGTGACAGTTGTAAGTGGAGGAACCATAAATTGCTTTGGAAAGTGCCATAATATCAAGCTATCCATGGGAGAATATGTATTGAATAGCCCAATGTTTTTCGTTCCAATGGGTGGTACTAATGCTGTACTAGGAGTCCAATGGCTACAATCCTTGGGTACAATAGCTTTTAATTTTCAAGAACTTTTTATGAAATTTTCTTCAGTAGGAAAGGAAGTTGAATTAAGGGGTATCACAGGAAAACCACGAAAGATAATCAACTCTAACAAAATGACAAAGCTTATAAAGAAAGAACAACGAGGCGTAATTTCACAATTATGTTCGCTAATTGTTCGCACATCGAAATCATGTATTTCTTCAGATCTTCAAAAAGTCTTGGATAATCACTCCAAGGTATTCAAGACTCCCAAAGGCCTCCCATGTATTTGTGATAATGATCATCCTATTCATTTTATTCCAGGATGTGTTCCTCCAAACGTCAAGCCTTATAGATATCCATATGCCCAAAGGAGTGAAATTGAACATATGGCTATAGAAATGGTAGCGGTTGGTACAATTACCCAACCAAATTTGATAAACAAAGTAAGGTATGAATGGAATAATGGTGAAGCAAGGTGGGAACTCATTCAAAATTTGTCGAATATCCCAATTCCAACAATATTGCCAGAACTTGACAAGTAAGAAAAAAACATATTGGAACCTGAAGCATTTATAGAATCAAGAAGTTGACAACTATGAAATCGATCAATTTCAAAGCATCTCATCAAGTGGAAGAACTTACCTGTTGAAGATTTCACATGGAAGGACAAGAATTTTATACAGAAGAATCAAGAACTACTCAAGCGTTGAGGACAACACTTTTTGAAGGAGGGGCATATTCGGCCCCTATACTACTAGTGTAACCCCTTATTGTTATTAGTGTAATGTAAAGGAGGTTGCCTAATAACAATAAGGGGTTACACTAGTAGTATAGGGGCCTAAAAAAATTTGTACAATATTTCCTACAAATCAGTTAGCTCTGATACCATGTAGAATTATTGTAGAATTTTTCTACAAATCAGTCAACACTAATACCATGTAGAAATTTCCCACCTGTAGATTAACTTGGTAATGTAATGTACTAAAGCAAAAAACTTGATCTAATTCTAAAAACAATTTCGCAGAAGCTTTATCAACCATGAGAGACATCAATAAGAACACATATAACTGATAGGAAGGAATCAATCACACATAGTATAGAAGAATTTACACAGGGAAAGCCTCAGCCTAAAACCCCAACTCTGTATTATCATACAAGTGGAAATATAGTTCGGATTACACAAAGCCTTAGCTCGGAAGCTATCCAGCTCTCAGTACAATCCCTCTGGTACTCATAAACAGTCAAAGGCTTCTCACAAACCTTCTCCTTTGCCCTCCAAGCCTCCTATTTCCTTCTGCAGTTTTCTTACGGTCTAGTGCTGCCACCTGTGTGAATTGGCCTCTTCACACACTCATTAACTTCTGATCTAACTGTACAAACCTGAAGGAGATAAATCCTCATCATGGATGAGCTTCCTTTATAGGAAAAATATTCATCCAACTGATAGTACACTGTCACTTCTCTCATCTCAACCGGGTCTCTGATAGAACTAACATGTATCAGTTATCCATGAGTGAATACATAGTTATCTAAAAATAATAGTTGTCACATACATGAAAGCATCAACAAACTATATCTCATTAATTTAACAACTTGTTAAATTAATCTAACTGAACTAGACTAAGTTAAACCAAGTCATCTGATCCTCTCAATATAGAACTCATCGTTAATTCCTCAACCGGTGGAGCAAATCAGGGACACATTCCCCAATTAGTGGAGAAATAATTGCATGTTCTCACAAAGACTTCAGTTTGCTTTTCCATAACTAATTAACTCATGGAGAATAAATTAATTAATATTCCAAATTGTTGGTAAGACCAAATTCGAATTTACTTCCTATAGATAGACTAGGGACTGCTACAAATAGGAAGGGACCATGAAATGCTATTTTTAGAAGATGCTTTTTAGTAGTTTCACCTCTCACCCAAGGTTGCCAAAATGATCACTGTCCAAACTGCTATTTTTAGCAGTTCTATTTTTAGAACTTTCTAAATTTAGCATTTCTTGTTGCACACTTTTCAACACCAAAATCTTAACATAACATAACCTACATAAGCTTACAACATCTCTCCCATATGGAGCTGGAGAGAGCCTATCCAAGAAATAATGGTTTTAAATTTAAAATGAAATTATTATTATATAAACCTTAATCCATCCTTACTCTAGTCCCCTAGAAGGATCAAATCTCTCAAGGTGCAAACCTCTTTTTTGAGTGCAAAACTTGAGGAAAGGTTTGTACCTCAAGAGATTTGATCCGTCTTGGGGATTGATAAATCGAGAGTTAAGATGGAACCATGTTGGTTCAATGGTTAATAATTATTAAGAGTTTCTTTTACATCTTCAAAAACATCATCCATTGTGCACATACATGGACAAAAGAGATTAACAAATTTTCCCCACTATCTACAAACTAATAACGTCTAGTACATATTGAATTAAAGAGTAACTGAGTTTCCTTTGAGTCCAGTGTATTTGAATTTAGATGAACATCGTTAAATATAGCTTGATTTTGACCAATCCAAATTGCCTAAAGAAAAAACATTGGTAAGCCATCCAACATGTCATGGATATTGAATTGAATTTTCACTGCCATGGGATTTGAAATTTCCATTCCTCAAACATTTCTTTCCAATTTTTTGGAATGGATGAGTTATCTTTGGCCTTGTCCGAAGTGATTTTGTAGACATCAAAAGAGAGGGAGAATTATCCAAAGACATGAGGGATGCCTTCCTATGCCGTATCACACATGACCCAATAGGATGGGCCTTGAGTATTTCTTTTCTTGAGGTTTTATCATGTCAATACCTTTCCAAAGACTAATTTCCAATAGAAAAGATTAATTTTTGGCAATCCATCCTTATACCAAATTCTTCCCCATATTTTCTCTATAGGTGAGTGAATGAATTTTGAATTAACAAATCACATCCTACTATCACCGTGTATATATTATTCTTACTACCCATCTATATGCACCAATCCAATCTTGAAGTAGCTATTGGGGTGAAACCTTTTAGTGCTTTGATTGATGTTGACCAATGATTTTGAAGATTTGCGGGGATATTGGAACAATGCCAAACAACCCATTAACCATTGAGATCCCACCACAATATATCATTGATCTTGTTGAATCCCTTTGCCTCCATCTATTTAGCTAATTGCATTACTCCCTCATTCTCACTCACTAGATCTACTAAAGGAATTTGATTCTTCCAAAGATTAATGTGCATTCTATTACCAACTTGCCAACCCAAATGGTCCATGATAACTTAGGCCACCAGTTAGATAATTTCCAATTTTAGAAACTTGTTCTGGCCATGGATTTTGTTTGGGTCTGATTAGCCTATTCTTTCGGAAATATTTGTGCACAAATGCCAATTTCCACCATTCTTGGGAATATGAAAGAAGGCGCCAAACTATATTCGCATCGAAAGCTAGATTCACGATCTCATGATCTTTTAGAACTAATCCACCAAAGTTTTTTTGAAACGAACATGGTATTCCAATTCACTAAATGAAATTTATGTTATTGTTATTTCATCATTTCTAAAGAAACTTCCATAATATGCCACCAATTTGGTGGATTACTCCATTTGGGGCAAGTAAACTTGAACCCATATAAACTTGAAGATATGAGAACATTGATTTTATTAAGATGACCTTTCCTGCCACATTTAACCATTATGCCCCCCAAGCTTGTATTCTCTTTTTTATTTTATACAAGATTCCCCCCATTCATTTGCATTATATGCTCCTAGTGAAATTTGGATTCCTAAATATTTCAGTGATTCCACTCCATGACTATTGAAAACTCCAATATCCTTCACACGTTATTCAACATTGACTCAACACAATTCCTGTTGTATAATTAACATTACCTTTTATTGACCATACTTCCTAATAGATCAAATTGGGAATTAAAAAATAAATAAAGCGGAGGACTATTATTTTGGAGGCACCTCCCAATAGGAGAGTGTCATCTAAAAAATTAGAGAGATTTACATGCTTAACATTTCGTATCATACTCAATCCCACCAAATTACCTTCTTGCATGGATTTCTCTAAATTCCTACTAAGACTTTTAGCACTAATGATGTGATAGAGAGGAGAGAGAGGGTAGCCATACCTTAGCCCTCGAGAGGCAACAAAAAAAGGGTGGGTCGGTCATTAACCAATGGCACAATCCATAGGGAGCCAATGAATGCGTTTATCCACCTTATAAATCCAAGAAAATAAAAGAGTGTCTTACTTAGTCAAAGGCATTGACCACCATTCCTGGCTTGTCTAATTCCTTGCTTGAATGAATGGCTTCCCAAACTAGAATGATATTATCCAATATTTGTCTCTATTGCATGAAACCACCTTGGCTCTATGATATGGTTTCCAACAATATTTTTTTCAATCTGGCCGCTATGATCTTCATTAGAATTTTATAAGTCAAATTACAATGAGAAATTAATCAAAATGGGGTGAAATTTACTAGATTTATTTCTTTGGGAATAAGATCAAAAAAGTACAAGTTAGTTCTTCTGTTAATATTCTCTTTACTTTGATTATTATCCAACATTTATGTCATATCATTTTTAACCATAATCCAAAATCTTCTATAAAAAATTTTAGAGAAGAAATCAAGGCATGGGGATTTCTCGGAGTCCAAATATTGCTATGAGAAATCTAAACACAAATTTGAGATCTAGATAGACTGAAAAATAAAGATAAGACTAACTTCAAGGGAAAATGGTAGAAATCCCTAGAATATAGGAAAGGTGGGAGAAATGCGAATTTCATCACTCCTACCAAAAATTGTCCTTAGAAAAATTCCACTATATTTGAGTGATGGCACTCAATATTACAATAATGTTGCAACTCGCAAGGGTGCTTGACCTTAATTGTCAGCGCAAGGTTTGTACACACTTAAGAGGGGTCATCATTATGTGTGTATCATGTAATGTGTTATTATTTTTTTGATATTATGCAAATTAAATCAAATGAAAGGAAATAAGTTTTAACATAGAGACCATTGTGTTGTCTATGCTACTAGAAATACTCAAAATCATAGGAAAAAGAGAATAAAAAGAAAATATATTCTATTTATAAGGATAAAGGAGGAAAATCTATTCAATCATGCCAAAGAAAAATTAAATCTACTATACAATCCATTGGAAACAAACTTGCAACATAAATAAATCAATGAAACAACAAACCCTAATTTTACAGAAAAAGGCATTTTTGATGCATCAACTACGTCAAAGGTCCTATAACTTTTATAGGATTACAAATTAAATTCTCAATATCTTGGGGACATTATACTATTAAAATGAAGGTTAACTATGCTTGAATTTTAAAGCTAAATGAATTTTTGATGCAAAACATGGGATGCTGCAAGAGTACTTGTTTTCCTATAGGAGATAGTCCAGTGACTAAAAAAAGATGTTTTAGAGGTGATTTGAAGGAAGGATAAGTTGAGGATAGGTTTAAGGATTGTCAAGAGGTATTTTCGAAGTCCTTATGCCTATGAGGGATATTTTTTTTTCACCAAAAGAGTGATTCTAGGGTTTCTTGTAGCTCTACAAATCAAGAATTTATGTAAAACAAAATACAAAAATGTATGACAACAAGTTTACAAGCTTAATGCATGGGAAGGGATGTTAGCTTCATAAAAAAATATTTCTAAACTTACTAAAATGTTGGGATGGGGTCCCTTGGGTTAGTTTTGGGGTTAAAAACCCAAGTTTTGATGTAAATTTGGGTAAAAAGATGTAAAGTCTCTGCAAATTGTGGATGTGGAGCGTGTAGATAGTTAGAAGTCAAAAGGGGTTTAACCTCTTGTTTATGTCAAGTCAAGTCGGTTTTGAGATCTACCCATGGTCCGCGGACCATGGGATTGTATGAAGAAAGGCTATAAATAGGCATGTCTTAGAGAGTCTAAGGCAGAAAAATAATAGTCTGTTGATAATGGGTCAATAGAAGATAGTGCAGAGAAGTGAGTTATAGACGAAGGAAAGGCTTTGCAGCTAAGTGCACAAAGGCCTAGAGTAGAGCCCACAGATGAGTGCGTGGACCCCTGCAGCTCAGTGCACAGGGAATTTTGAGTCTATAACTTCATTTGGAATATCAATAAAGAAGATTGTTGGAAAAATTCATGTGTTCATCTGGTACTTTTAATATTTATGTTTACGATATATGTCGTCATGTAATAAATGTCTTTATGAAATATTATGTATTGATGCACAATTATGTTTGATATGTCTTACTAACCGTACGCAATACATGTGATGTATTTACGCAAATATTATAATACTTGTTGTTGTGTTTATTAAATACTTAAGTATATCTATATGAACTAAGATCTAGGGTTGCTTTATGGTGTGTGTAAGTGGATGTTGTATCTGTTAAGGGTCTGCAAAACCATATTGTAGACATTCACGAAGGTCTAAGGACCATTTAAGAGAAGTTGCAGTACTAAGCCTTGAGGACTTATAGTTTTGCGCGAAGGGAGATCTATGGAAATAAAAGACATCACACTAATCTCTGGATGTAGAAACTTGGTTCCAGCATCCCCGCATACTGCCTGAGGTGAGACTTAGCCTGTGCTATTCGTGTTGATGTAGAAAGGGCCAGTAGTGTAGGGTTTTGTTTGGCACAATTAAATCTGAACCTGGTTCAGGACCCATTAAGGCAACAAATGGTTCCATTGTCAGGACATGGATCTGCATAAAGAGATGTGTGATGTCGCATCACTGGAATCTAACCAAGAAGGAAATTGAGAAGTGGATGGACTGGCAGATTCACGAATTCATGGCGTAATAAAATAGGAATCCACACCTACCAAAGGAGTAGTGGTTGGACATATATTTTCTTCTGCACCTTCTCAATCAAATTATACAAATGGATAGCTAAGTTGGCAGATGACCAAGGAAGGTGAAGGCCTGATGGTCCAATAGTGTGGACTCTAGAGAAAATGCAAAGGTTGGAAGCCTTTGAGGACAAGATTGCATGCATTGTTGAACACTTGCTTGATCAAATTATAGGACGATTTGTTACAGAGTTCACGGTTGATACCTCAGTTAGCTACAATGAAGCAAAATGAAACTTTTTCAAGGGACCACGAGGTAAGTATATGAGATCTTTGAATACATGGATTAAGATACTCTTGTGTGAGAAATAGATCATGTTGTTGCCTTGATGTTCAGATCTACACCAAGTAGTCATCTACATAAGTAGTCGTTTATAAATATAGACCCATGATCAGAATGACCATCAATGTAAATCCATTGTACATATTATTTAGTACTATTGAAATCACAACCCAGATGTATGAAACTAGATCCAAGGTCTTTTATCTCGTTCAATCATTCGATCAAGTACGAGTCTAACCATGTGAATATGTAATATGAAGTTGAATATGGGAAGACACCATCTGATTACCAGCCAACGATGTAAGCTATTAATAGATGTGAGATAAATCACTGATAATGATAATGATCCTCAAGGTACTACAGTACATTTTGCATGGTGTGAATGGATGATTTGATGTCGAACACCATACAAAGTCTTTCGGTTGAAGGCCATTGATGTATGCCTATCACCGAATGCGAGAAACCTACCATTGATGATGCAATCCTCAACTTAGGTACTGAAAGGGTGTTTCTAAGTCAACTTCTTGGATAATGAGATGATGTCGACAATAAGCGACTCATCATAGGAGGGCCTCGATGTATCCCACATCAACAACACAAAACAAGTGTAATGATTTTAGAGATGGAATTTGAGAGACGACATAAGGTTTATGAATGGCGGTGATGAAGATGAAGGTTTATGGTATTGCAAAGGAAGAATTTTGACTAAATGACTTCTCTTGAACATGTTGGTGACACTAAAATGAATTGGTAGCATTGACCTAAAACAAAGTGATGGATGGTATGTGGTGAGCTCCAGTATTGTAGCAATAATGCTACAACTCCTGGAGCTTCCTTCTCTAATTTTATCAACCCGGTAGTTCGTAACAAACTTGGAAGCGACGGTGCTGTATGCACAAGTACTAGCTCTTGTCGCAGCTGTCACTTGGTCAGCTTACACAAGTCCGCTAGGGCTCAAGCCAACTTCTATATGTTCTCAGAAGAAGCTTTTTAAGTGATGAACGAAAGCTATCTCAAAGGAAATTAACCTACTTTGCAAGAATGAACTGAAAGCCAACAAAACATGGAAACCCTAGTAAACCCTAATTCTACCAGCTTAATCCTTATGATGCAATGGTGGGAATGCAACTTCTAAAAGTGATGCCATTACTTCTATTGAGATGAGATGCATGTGTCTAAACTACTTTCATCTGAAGAGAACATGTTTTTGTATTTTTCTCAAGTTGTTGGAGTTATTATGACTGTGCTTCTTACTGGGTCTTGACTGTGCAGGGGTAGATCAAGGGGAGGAAGGCTTGGAAAAGGTCAGGAGGACTCTGAGAGGGTCCAAGGGATCCCTAACATCATTCCACAACAGTTCACAAAGTTCATATTCCTGGAAACCGTGTTTGCAAGCTTCTACAGGATGTCTGCAGGGGGGGAAGTTCAGGATTTCTACAGGAAGTCCCGTAATTTCTACAGGATGTTCTGCAATCGGAGTTTTGGGTGATGGATGAGTGAATGAGCTGTATGGGTGGATAGGGAGGTAGGAGGGGAGCTTGTGATGGCTTATGGACAGAGAGATGAGATGGAGAGGGGGTGTGTAAAGCTGGTTGGTCTAGAGGAGGGTAGAGGCAATGGAAGGCCGAAAAGATAAAACAACGTGGATGATAGAAGAGTTGGGAGGCAAATGATCTAACTGGGAGATAAGTAGATGGCCTAGGCACGGCTTAGAAGGATAAGGAAATGATGGAGTGGTGCTGCGCAGTGTAAATGAAACAAATCACCCCTGTCTTGCGTATAACCGAAATGTCATCAACCTACTCTAACTGTTTTATTAGAAACCAAAGAACAACAATGTCGTTTTTAAGGGAAAATCGTGCATGGTGTTGAAACAAAGAGTTATTGCTCAAGATCTAAATGCATGGACACTTCTACAAACGGAAATATTACGTTAAAGCTTGCATGAACATGTAAAACTGTGTTTTTGGTAGTTGGCACGGTCTGCACTCCCAGTCCCCAAACAGAGGTGAAAGTGAGTGTGCATTCAACCCTTTTTGGAACTCAGATTAACTTCAATCTCCCTACTCTAATCTGAACTACTGAAGCAACTTTCTTCATAACACTAACCTATGTAACCACACCAAGAAATTCGAATCAGCAAACTGTGTTTCCAAGTGCATGTAAAGGAAAAGAAATATAATGCTGAAAGAAAGAAAGGAAACAATACAAAGGAAGGAAGCCTTAGGCTCTCAGGTTGGGCCCAACCCTGAGAGCTTAAGCTCCTTTAAGAACTCAGAGCTGCCTCAAATCTGCCTGCTTATTCATTAAAAGATAATAGTCAAAAGTCTGATAACATGCCAAAAATGGCTTACAAAGAGCAAAACAGGGCTATAGCTCGTAATTCAGAATCTGCAACAAAGTTTCAAAAGTCTTTTCTCGAAGGCTACAGCCTCAATATTTATACATTATGAGGGCCAAGCTGGCCTCCTAAATTAGTGGGGCTTGGCTGACCAACTAAAAGTAAACTGCTGTTCCCTTAGAATCCGTTGGCTGCCTTCTAGCTCGGTGGTGATAGCTGTTGGAGCTCGGAGTTGTGGGTGGAGATCACGAGGAAGGCCATTCAATGCCGTGGACAACCTTCCTACAAAACCTCAATGCCACCTTGGCTGTCTCCTAGCCTTCATCTGCGTGGTTTTGCTCCATTTAATGTCAAAAAACCTGAAATAAACATGTATTAGCCACCTAGGAATAGTGACTGCCCTTCATTCGTACAAATAACATAAATATACTAAAAAATGATGCATAAGTCATGAAAAATGAAGGGTTGAGCAAGGGTAGTGAGGCCAAATGAGCCCAAAATGTTACCAAATTTGGGGCTCATCATCACCCCCCAGCTAAAACATTTGCTCATCCTTGAGCAACTAATCCAGCTCCTCATCCTTCATTGCCTTTACTGCCACCCTTACATCCCAAGCCTCTGTAGTAGTGTCCTCCTTGCTGATATGGAACCCAGCCTTTCTGTTCACCTCTTCCCACTGTTCATTATCATCTTTCTCTGTGCTGCCTTCCATCAATCCTAGCAGCAGTGGTGGGCTTAGCTTGAGGCCAATCCAGCTGGCCTGGAGGTTTTGCATGGATTTCTTATAGAGGGCCACCCGTACTAGAGCTGCCCTCATCCGAGTTGGGGTATTATACTCTCTGATTTTCAGACTGTGGGCCAATGTATTCCATCGGCGGGTGCAAGCTTGGACAGAGTTGTCTCCTAACAGTCTCTCCATGTCCTCAAAATGCGCTATGGCCTGAGCCTGCTGATCCATATATCTCAATGAAGCTTGAGGGTCGGTGGACAAGTGTTGGTGTGCCGAGATTAGTGCAACTGGATCCCCTGGTTCTGCTCTAATTAGCAATGGCTCATTCAACTCTCGGTTCATGACCGCTTTGGCTTCTGCTGCTCTTTTGTCCTCATGGTTCAACCATGAGGCAAATGCCATTAATTGCATATCTCCTAAGGCCGTATTGGGATCCCATGAAATTACATTAGGCAGGGCCAAATTATGGAGGTAGAACTCCGCTAATTTGGCCTTATCCTCTGATGAGCTGGTACTGCATAATTCAGTGAATTGTTGCGGGTCTTGGAGCTGAGAGATACCCCTTTGCGCCAAGGTATTGATTTGAAATTGCAGCCATTGGTCTTTCAGGTACAGGCCATAGGATTTGGCCGGCTGTCTGCATTGTATAGCATTCATGGCCCAACTGGCCATGCAGGCCAATTGTGCCTCTTTCTGCTACAGCTGTTGTCTGAGAGCTTGCACCTCAATTTGTGCTTGCTGTTCTGCTTCCTGTAGATGCAAGGTTGGCTCCCCAAGACCGGTTTGCAGTTCCTTTTTGCCTTGTTGTTCTGCTGTGTTGTCCCCTGAGGGTGTGCCTGTTCCTCTCCTCAGCTCTTGTAGCTGTAGTCTAAGTTTTTCGTTTTCTTCCTGTAGGAACACCCGTTGGCAATTTGCCACGTGTTTAGCCATGGCTAATTCACTTCTGGCCTCCTTAAGTTGCTCTTCCAAGGGGCCTATGTCCGCCACACCTTTTGATTTGGCTATTTTCATCCACGTGTGTGATCGTACTCTCTCTTCCTCCAATGCAAAGAACAGTGGCACAGTGAATTTTTGTGGTATAATTTTACCAGCTTCCAAGAAGTTATAGTATGAGCTCAGACCTGGTTGAGGGCTAGGCTCCGGAATGTGCTCTTTTTCTTCTTCTCTTGGTGGCTCTACTTCGCCCTCCCTCGGTGGTGATGAGGGTGCTTCTCCTTCCATTCTCTCTGTTTCCTTAAGCCGGGCTAAGGTTTCCTGTAGAGCAGCTTCAGCATCCTGTAGCCGGGCTTTTGAAGCCAATTGGTCTAATCTTTCTTTCCAAGTAGTCGTTTTCGGGCTTCCCCTCTCATAGGTGACTGATATCTTTGAGGGGGACCTCTCCTTGGGCGAAGTAGGGGCATCATCTATAATGATTGGGCTGCTGGATGGAGGCTGTGGCTTGCTCGTTTTTATTCTCACACTTCTCCTAGCTTTGAAATATAGAGGGGTCTCCCTCTTTCTCTTCTCCTTTGGCTTAGGAGGTGTACTGAGGGTGGCCAGCACGGCTGCTGCCTCCCTTGCAAGAACATCGGCTTTCTTTTCCCTTGGTTTTCTTTTCTCAGGGCTTCCTGTAGAAGGCCCTTTTTCAGCTGATTTCGGGCTTCCTGTAGAAGCCGGTTTCGGTTTTCCTGAAGGAACAGGTGGCACCACTTTAGGTTGCTTTGCTGAGGGTGTTTTACTTTTTGACTTGGTCGAGGCTGCTGTCGAGGTGCCTTTGCTGATGTGGACCTGCTCAGTCTTGTCCACCCTGCTTTGTAATCTTTTCTCTCGGGGTGTTAATATGGGTGTGTCCTCTTTCTCTTTGGCACCCTTTTTCTCTTGTTTCTTCTTTTGCTCTTTCTTCTGCTCCGTGGTCGTGGTCTTCTGGCCTTTTTCTTTCCTCCCTGCGGGCACTGACTCCTTCTCCTCACTGCTGGATGAACCGAGCTCTTCGGTCAACATCTTTATATCACCATCCTTGGTCAAATTTCTGAAGGCTTCCCATGAGAGAGGAACCTTGTATGTGTGGAGCGCATCCTCCACGAGGAGTTTAATGAGTCCATGGTGGGCTACCTGGTCTGGTGTGCCTTCTTTCAACTTGGTGGCACATTCAATCATAGACTGTAGTAGAAAGTAGGGGATACTTAGTTTGTTTTCTACAGGTAGGTCCATCTGATGCCTCAATTCTGTGAGTAACCGAAAATGGTACCCATACACAATGCTAAACCGACCTTCGTAGGTGATGTATTTCATGATTTGGAGGCTGACTTCGCTCCACAGTGGCAGTAAGCTAGTCCTGCGAACCCCGTTCTTATCTTCTGAGAACTGCTCCTCTGGTGGAAAGAATTCTTTCTTAGCCTTCTGGCCCAATTTCCTCTCTTCTTTATCCCATGGTAATCCCATTGGGAGCTCAGTAACTCGGCTGATGAATTGTGGGGTGAGTCTGAGACTCAAACCCCTGAAGTTGACGGTGGCCAATGTTTTGGATTTCGGCTTCAGAGCTTGCAAGAACTCCTCTGCCACCTCATCGTCATAGCCCTGCAATTTGTCGCAGAACGACATCCATTGCGCTTGCGTGAACAGCTCCACCACCTCAGGATTCTCTCTTAGCTTTGTTGAGTCGGTTGGTTCCCTTCTAATGAACCCACCCGGCATGGTGAAAAACTGCTGCGTTAGCTGGAGGTGGCGAGTGCGGAAGAAAATTGGCCTACTGGGACAGAGCGTAGAATTACGCCTCTGCCACGCATACAATTCACGAAAACTTATCTCCCGATGAGCCTTAACACAGCTTAATTATAACTCACATCCTGTAGGACGACAATTCATGCAAACAACAGACAATACTTGCAATTTTTTTACGACCAGACTGTAGAACATCGACTCTGCCACCCTTGAAACCAATTGCATGGAAGGTTCAGGCTTACCTTTTTAATCCGCCACCTTTTGACGTGAGGAACCCAATTTCCTGTAGAAGCAGCTTTCCTGTAGAAGCAGCGCATGAATTCTGGAGGATACTGCAGTGGGTCTGCGCCTTCTGTGCTGCTATCAGACGTTCGAACGGCCGAAGGCTTGGAGTGTCGAGCTTCAGAGGAATGCGGATGCTCACTCGACTTCCAAACGGCTGATGATAAATGCGTGGGGTGGCGATCTAGCCGATAGATTTGAATCCGGCGGAATTCGTGGCGCGGGGGTGAGCTGTCCCTGCCGGACCGTTGGATGACGTCGTCTACTCATTCTACTGCAAGTTCCCTGACTGCCGCATCATTCCCCGCAGATCCGCCACCGCCATTTCTGTTAAAACGCGCTTCTCCCCGACTGGACGGTTCTCACGTGTCCACTACCCGTTCTTTTCCACGGCCACCATTCTACACATCCGACTAGACCATCTGACTGGTCGACGTGGCCAGTTGAATGGCCATGCAACTGCTCAACCCATTCATTTCATGCTTGCAAACATTTCAAAGTAATATTCATGTAATTCGACGAAAGAAAGGGCGAGGCACTTACCTGTGCGGCCGCGACATGCTTTTCCAGGCTTCAGGACGACGATGACTAGATTTGCTTGCTGCTGTTATTTGCACAGGTCCGGATTTTCTTACTGCTGCTGCTATTTGCACAGGTCCGGATTTGCTTGCTGCTGCTGATGATGAAGCGTATGACTCCACTGCATGCACCCGCTTTGTTATTGCATGTTGCAGGCGATCGAATGGTGTACACTCTAGTTGGCTAAATTGCTACGGGATTCCTGTAGGATGTCCTGTAGCAGTTTGTCCTCCTTGGGTGCATGCTGAACGATGAAGACAGTGGCATCACGATCATGCTCGCAGGGCCCTTGGATAGCTGGGTTGAGTATTGCATGGCATCTCAGCGTCTTCTTTTATTTCAGAATTGCTTCCTCTTGATAATTCACTGATCTGCTTTGATTGTGCAGGTATCTTCATTGCATGTCGACAGGGGTGGTAGAAGGAGGTGACAACAGTGTGTGACGGAGAAAATAGTAGCATGCATGCACCCATACCGGACCTTGGTCGTTAGATCTCCTCATACAATTAGTTCTGGGCCGTCCAAAATTTCTACAGGAAGTTTCCTGTAGAAATACAGAACTTCCTGTAGAAGGTCTGTAACTTCCTGTAGAAGACTAAGCTGTGATGAAATCATGCCCATACCTTGGATAAGATGAGTGTTCTCGGAGGAGGTGCTGGTAGGGTCTCCTGGCAGCATGATATGGACCCTTGTCTTCAAGTTGAGGGACCTCTTCTTCCTTCATAAACCTGCAACCTGCATGCATTACCACATTGTGAACTTGTTGTCCCTGTTTTTTTTTTTCTTTTTTTTGAAAGACAGCAGGGGTGCCTCAATGAGGTTTTCACCCTTGCCATCTGCCTCAAGCGCCTCAGAAAGGTTTTCACTCAAGGGTCTTTTTCATACTTTTTTCTCTTTTTTTTTTTGAAAGACAGCAGGGACGCCTCAATGAGGTTTTCACCCCTACCATCTGCCTTGGGAGCCTCAGAAAGGTTTTCACCCAAGGATCTTTATTTTTTATTTTTATTTTTTGAACTTTCAGGGTATGCCCAAAACAGAGGCAGAACCCTTCTCTATGACCAGCACTGATTTCCCCACAGTTTTAATGAATTCTTGTCTTGAGAGAGGTTTCCTGTAGATTTTCAGTCGATGCCCATTGACAAGCATGGGGATGGCCTCCTCGTCAATGGTCCGAATGAGGACAGATCCATTGTCATGACATTTCTCTACTGCATATGGTCCCAGCCATCTGGTTCTCAGCTTCCCCTTGAAATCTTTATGCCTGGAATCATACAACAGTGCCCAATCTCCTGGCTGAAATTGGTTGTCATTGAGGTGTTGGTCATGCCACACCTTCCTCTGAAGTTGAACCACTTCTGTGTGAAGAAGGGCCTGCATTCGGTGCTCATCCAATCCATTCAGCTGCAATAACCTTTCTTGTTGGGAATGGCTGAGGTCTAGGTCCAGCTGAGCTGCCATCCTCAAAGTGTTGTATTCAAATTCGATAGACAGCAAGGCTCTCTTCCCATAGACCAGCTCATAAGGTGTGAAGCCGGTTGTGGTCTTCCAAGTGGTGTTGTAAGCCCATGTGGCCTCAACCAGGCGATCTGCCCAATCCTTCCTGCTGCTGCTCACCACCTTAGTCAAGATCCCTTCCAATGCTCTATTGGTGACTTCCACCTGCCCATTTGCTTGAGGGTGATAGGGGGTGGAAGTCCTATGCTTGATTTTGTGATGAGCTAGTAGGTCTTCAATTAAGTTGGATGTGAACTGGCTTCCTTGATCGGTGACTAGCTCTCTTGGGTAGCCAAACTTGTAGAAGATGTTTTCCCTTAAGAACTCAGCCACCTTTTCTTCTGTTGCTGCTTTGATTGCCTTGGTTTCTGCCCACTTTGTCAGGTAGTCAGTGCACACAATGATGTAAGATCTCTGCCTCGAAGGAGGGTTGATGGGACCCACAAAATCCATACCCCACTTCTCAAATGGCTCAAGAGTCACTTGAGGTTGGAGAGGCATTTCATCCCTTTGAGTTGGTTTCCCCATCCTTTGGCATTGGTCACATTGGCTGATATACCTTCTGACATCTTGATGAAGTGTGGGCCAATAATAGCCTGCCTGCAAGATTTTGAAGGCGGTCCTCTTTGCTGCAAAATGTCCTCCACAAGGTCCATCATGATAAGTGAGGAGGATATCAAAGACTTCCTCCTCCCTTACACAACGCCTTAAGATCTGATCAGGGCCAAGCTTGAACAGGTTGCCCCCGATCCAAGTGAACGAGGCACTTTTTCTGACGATTCTGCTCTTCTCTCTTGAGGACAGGTGCGGAGGGAACTGTGCGGAAACAAGGTAGTTCGCTATATCAGCAAACCATGGAGAGAGTACTGAAATAGCAAACAGATGTTCATCGGGCATCTGGTCATCCACTGTTCCATCCTCATCTGCAGACAAGTCCAATCTAGATAAAAAGTCAGCAACAACATTTTCTTTACCTGGTTTGTCAACAATGGTCAAATCAAACTGCTGCAACAAAAGTAACCATCTAATAATACGAGCATTCACATCTGGTTTATTCATTAAATATCTAATTGCAGCATGATCAGTATGTACAAATGTTTGATAGCCAGTGATATAATGTTGGAACTTGTTCAGTGCATGGACCACGGCCAGGAATTCTTTCTCAGTTACAGTGTAATTCAGTTCAGCTTTGGATAAGTTTTTGCTAACAAAGTAAATGGCATATGGAAGTTTTTGTTCAACTTGTCCTAAGGCTGCCCCTATGGCTTTGTTCGAGGCATCAGTGTGGATGTGGAAAGGTAGGGCCCAGTTTGGACCTCTCAAGATTGGGGCAGACACCAACTTGTCCTTTAATTCATTCAGAGCCCTCTGACAATCGTCAGTCCATTTAAACTCCACATCTTTTGCCAACAGGCCAAACAATGGCGAGGCTAGCTTGCTGAAGTCTTTAATTAATCTCCTGTAATACCCTGCTAATCCTAAGAAACTCCGAACATCCCTTACCTTTTGAGGAGGTGGAACCCTCTTGATGAGAGCAATTTTGTTAGGATCCACCTGTAACCCTTGGCAAGAGATGGTATGGCCTAGCACGGTCCCTTCAGTCATCAAGAATTCACATTTTTCAGGACTAAGGGACAGGTTCATCTCAATGCATTTGGTTAGGACTTTTCCCAGATTGGACAATGCTTCCTGGAAGTTGGACCCATAAGGAGTGAAGTCATCCATATAGATTTCCACCGCATCATGGACCAGCTCAGAAAAGATGCTCAAGACGGCTCTCTGGAAGGTAGCAGGAGCATTGCATAGCCCAAAGGGAAGAACTCGGTAGGCAAAGGTACCCCAAGGACAAGTGAAGGTGGTCTTATCTTGGTCTTCCGGGCTGATTTGGATTTGGTTGTACTCGCTAAACCCATCTAGGAAAGAGAAGAACTTCTTTCCTGCCAGTCCATCCAACACTTGATCTATGAAAGGTAGAGGAAAATGGTCTTTCTTGGTAGCTTTGTTCAGTTCTCGGTAGTCCACACAGATTCTCCACTTCCCATTTTTCTTGGGAACCAACACCAGAGGGGACACCCATTCGCTATCCGAGATGGGGTAGATGAATCCGGCATCCAACAGTTTTTGCAGTTCTTCCTTGACAATGTCCTTAAGGGCTGGATTCATTCTCCTCTGGGGTTGCCTAACCGGTTTACAGTCCTCTTTGATGTATATGTGATGGGTACAGACCGAAGGATGGACTCCTTTCATCTCCTTATAGCTCCAAGCAAAAGCATCTAGATGACTGGCCAACAGGCTACACAGCTCCTTTTCCTGGGAAGGAGATAGGGAGGAGCTGATCTTTAACGTTCTCTCAGGGCCGAACTCCACATTTTTTATTCTGGGAGTGACAGGGTTGGTCGCACAAAGATCCACTAGGGCGCTGGCTTGGGCATCCTCCACCAATTTCTCTAAGGATAGTGCACTGGGAGGTGGATTCTGGATCAAGGTCTCAATCAAGTCATCCTCGGTTGGGGGGTCTCTTCTAGTGGTGTCTAGGGTGCACAAAGGTGCTGAGTACACCTCATCCTCTTCTCCTTCCTCCAACCAAAGTGGTAAGTCATGCTCTAAGGAGGGTTGGGCAGGAGGGTATAGGACTAGCTGCTTGGACATAGGACCATTTTTGATGGTCATGTTTCCTGCACGACAGCTTATGTAAGCATCTGCAGTGGCTAACCAAGGCCTTCCCAAAATGAGAGGGTATCCAGTAAGCTTTGCCTTTGGTTGCAGAACCAAGAAATCTGCAGGGTATTCCCAAGAGTCAACAGAGACCAAGACATCCTCCACAATCCCTTCGGGAGTCACGGTGGAGCGATCTGCTAGTTGTAGGACTGTCGAGGTCTTCCTCAAGGAACCCTGAAGGTTGAGTTTGAGCATGGTATCCCTGGTCATCACATTAATGGCAGCCCCCAGATCAATCAAGGTGTGAGGTATGATGGTGCCATTGATGTGGACATCTACTACAGGACTCCCAGGATCTAGATACTTTGGGCAGATGACTTGTCCTAACATAAGGTCAGACAGCTGTCCTAAGACATTGATGGTTGAAGCATCTCTCTTTCGCCTGCCTGGGTGTCTGAAACACTTTTCCTTAACCAGTTTGTTGTATATCGGTACATCTTTGATGGCTTGGAGAAGTGGAATTTTCACACACAACTGCTTGAGCTCTCCCAGAAGCTCATCCTCCTCTGGGTTGGGTTGTGTGGTGGCTGTTAGTCTCTCAGGAAAGGGTGGAGTAGCCTTTGGTTCACTTTCCTGTTTATCTTCCTCATCCTCTGGGGGAGGAGGTTGGCGATCCGGAAGAGTCTTTCCAGATCGAAGATTGATCTCCTGGATCTCCACAGCATAGGTAGGGCATGATGTTTCCCCAGTGTATACCTGCTGGGCCTGTCTATTGTTGGGGTTCGGGTTCGGTTGAGCAGGCATTTGAGGTTGCCTTGGAGGAGCAGGAGGTAATGGTTGAGGTTGAACTGGTGGTGGAGGCAAAATGGCGGGAGGAGTGTTGTACTGGGGCCTCCACCCCGATGGAGGTGCATTCCACTGAGGCTGTGGCTGGGCCTGTGAGTGATACGAATGAGTAGTGGGTTGAGTATGGTACTGAGGTGGATAAGACCATGGAGGAGGCACAGACCAGGAAGGATGAGCAGGGGGACCCCAGGAAGGCATAGGAGTAGATTGGTTGGGGCTGTAATAAGCTTGGGGTGCCCCTTGCATCCCCTGCTGGTAAGGTCTAGGTCCCTGTGGCCTCCTTTGGTTGAGGAAATAGAGAGGTTCAGTGGGGGCTTCTGTCCCTTGATACATGGCTTTAAGCCCAGGTAAGGTTGGACACTGGTTTGTGGGGTGGTCCTCCTCACAAACGAAACATACTTCAACCGAATGTAATGGGCATTCGTTCTTAGGGTGTCTCCTTGTACACCTAGGGCAGAAGATAGCCAAGGCCCTCTCAGCTTCTTCCTTCTTCTGCTGGATCCTGAATGTATCAAGTTGCATGGCAATGGTCTGTCTCACCTCACTTTTGAGATCCTCTAATTGATTTGCAAACTCATGTTTGGAGAAAGGAATACCAGCTGAGAGGAGGTTTCCCCTACCTCGTTTCCGGGCTGCTCTAGAGTGGTTTCTAAACACAGTCTTTATGTCCTCATAAGGCAGTTGGTAAATATCTCCTCCAGCTAACATGTGAAGGGTATCTAAGAGGTCTTCAGGGACTCCTTGGAGCAGGACCAACTTGAGGGATTCAGGGTCAAGTGTGCACCTGGCCCGTTTATAGCTAAGTTGGAACCTTTCCTCATAATCCTCTAAGGACTCATCATTTCCCATGGTCATCCGAAAGATTTCTCCCTTGGTTTCCTTGGACCTACAGTAGTCCCGGTACTTGGTATTGAAAGCTTGCTGCATCTGAGCCCAAGTGGTGATACTGTTCCCAGGTAAGCCCATGAACCAGCGTAATGCTGCATCCTTAAGGGTTGAGGGGAAGAGTTTCAGCTTCTGCTCATCTTCAGTATAGTCATAGGTTCGACAAAGGACAGCAAACTCAAACAGGAAGGTATCAGGATCTTCAGTAGTCAGTCCATGGAAGTGAGGTAAAGCGGAGGGGCTAATGTTCTTCATTTTCATGTCCCCATTGGTCTCTCGGATGGGGAAGGCACCTTCTATTCTCTCATCTTCTCCTCTATTGTCAGCCATAGTTTCAGATGGAATGGTCTCTAATTCTTCTTCTGCTATAGGATCTTCGTATATCTCAGGAGGTTAACCTATAGGTTCTTCTGGATCACTGTCACCGAAGAAGAGAGAGGGGTGACTCAGTGATGTAGTGGGGGTGTTGGGTAAGAATTTGCCTGTTTTATCTCGATTCCTACGGGGCATGAAATGGAAAGACTTTTGATTGCTTTTATTTTTTTTCTCTGGTACCTGCAAAAACTGAAACAGATTGATCTACAACTAACTATCTTGCTGAAATGAAAATGCAGAATTGAAATGAAAGCAGGAAAGAACTAATCTACTTTGCTCAAATGAAATTGCAGGAATGGAAATGCTAGTCTACGCTTGCAGAATTGAAATGCTAATCTATGCTTGCAAAAATGAAATTGCGGAATTGAAATGTTAATCTATGAAAGCAGGAAATGTCTATGCTACTTTTGCAGAATGGAAATGAAATAAACTACTTAGCAGAATGAGAGAGTAGGAAAATAGAAGAAAAGCAACAATTACTAATACTCTGACGCTTCCCTGGCAACGGCGCCAAAAAGATGGTGAGCTCCAGTATTGTAGCAATAATGCTACAACTCCTGGAGCTTCCTTCTCTAATTTTATCAACTCGGTAGTTCGTAACAAACTTGGAAGCGACGGTGCTGTATGCACAAGTACTAGCTCTTGTCGCAGCTGTCACTTGGTCAGCTGGCACAAGTCCGCTAGGGCTCAAGCCAACTTCTATATGTTCTCAGAAGAAGCTTTTTAAGTGATGAACGAAAGCTATCTCAAAGGAAATTAACCTACTTTGCAAGAATGAACTGAAAGCCAACAAAACATGGAAACCCTAGTAAACCCTAATTCTACCAGCTTAATCCTTATGATGCAATGGTGGGAATGCAACTTCTAAAAGTGATGCCATTACTTCTATTGAGATGAGATGCATGTGTCTAAACTACTTTCATCTGAAGAGAACATGTTTTTGTATTTTGCTCAAGTTGTTGGAGTTATTATGACTGTGCTTCTTACTGGGTCTTGACTGTGCAGGGGTAGATCAAGGGGAGGAAGGCTTGGAAAAGGTCAGGAGGACTCTGAGAGGGTCCAAGGGATCCCTAACATCATTCCACAGAAGTTCACAAAGTTCAGATGCCTGGCAACCGTGTTTGCAAGCTTCTACAGGATGTCTGCAGGGGGTTCTACAGGAAGTTCAGGATTTCTACAGGAAGTCCCGTAATTTCTACAGGATGTTCTGCAATCGGAGTTTTGGGTGATGGATGAGTGAATGAGTTGTATGAGTGGATAGGGAGGTAGGAGGGGAGCTTGTGATGGCTTATGGACAGAGAGATGAGATGGAGAGGGGGTGTGTAAAGCTGGTTGGTCTAGAGGAGGGTAGAGGCAATGGAAGGCCGAAAAGATAAAACAACGTGGATGATAGAAGAGTTGGGAGGCAAATGATCTAACTGGGAGATAAGTAGATGGCCTAGGCATGGCTTAGAAGGATAAGGAAACGATGGAGTGGTGCTGCGCAGTGTAAATGAAACAAATCACCCCTGTCTTGCGTATAACCGAAATGTCATCAACCTACTCTAACTGTTTTATTAGAAACCAAAGAACAACAATGTCGTTTTTAAGGGAAAATCGTGCATGGTGCTGAAACAAAGAGTTATTGCTCAAGATCTAAATGCATGGACACTTCTACAAACGAAAATATTACGTTAAAGCTTGCATGAACATGTAAAACTGTGTTTTTGGTAGTTGGCACGGTCTGCACTCCCAGTCCCCAAACAGAGGTGAAAGTGAGTGTGCATTCAACCCTTTTTGGAACTCAGATTAACTTCAATCTCCCTACTCTCTGAACTACTTAACTCCTAAAACCTTGGGGTGGTTTCTGGGGCTTGGCTGACCAACTAAAAGTAAACTGATGTTCCCTTAGAATCCGTTGGCTGCCTTCTAGCTCGGTGGTGATAGCTGTTGGAGCTCGGAGTTGTGGGTGGAGATCACGAGGAAGGCCATTCAATGCCGTGGACAACCTTCCTACAAAACCTCAATGCCACCTTGGCTGTCTCCTAGCCTTCATCTGCGTGGTTTTGCTCCATTTAATGTCAAAAAACCTGAAATAAACATGTATTAGCCACCTAGGAATAGTGACTGCCCTTCATTCGTACAAATAACATAAATATACTAAAAAATGATGCATAAGTCATGAAAAATGAAGGGTTGAGCAAGGGTAGTGAGGCCAAATGAGCCCAAAATGTTACCAAATTTGGGGCTCATCAGTATGATAGACCAACAGTGTGATAACCATCAAGCTAATAACCTAATCCAAATAGTCATGGTGATGGAGTGAAAGTGTCATGTTCAAGAGCGACCTGCTACCATAAAGTGATTTTCCCCTTTCTCCATTTTCCCCAGTTATTGCTGACCAATACCTCTTTATTCTTATCAAGCTTAAGCAGGGTAACATATTCTTGTTGTATAATTTCATCCTTCGGGCCAATCCATCACTATTTGATGTTTTAATGAGTCTAGCGAAGGTGAAACTCGCTCTTGTCTAGATGGACAAGTTTGTCACTATTTGATGTTTTAACGAGTTTAACGACAAAGATAACTCAGTCCCTTTCATGTTTAGGGAGATTGAAAAGGAAAAAAAAGAAAACTCCACAAGTTATTTTTCATAAACTAATCTCTCAAGCCCGAAAAAGCATAAAATAATACAAGAGAGATATCGTTTCAAATCCATTAACGAGCTGAAAAGGACAAGTGCTCGACAATATTTTCATATTTCAAGAGTCTAAAAAGTGCTTAAAGATGACTCCACTTTGAGGAACGAGTGGTGTCTAGGGTAGCAACTGGTTCCGCTGATGTTGGAATTTCTCGAAACATGTTGATTCATTTGAAAAGGCTGGATAATAAGACCACTCATTGCAACTATTCCTCAAAAAGGGTAAAACAACCAAGTGAAGTTGTATGATCAGCCAACCAGATAGTGACGATGGAAAGAGAAAATACAAGGGTCATTTGACATAAGAGGATGATAGAATGACAATCACGAGGGTTAAAATGGAAATGGGTTCATTTTTACACAAGCTTGAACCATAGGGAACTATGCATGGATTCAGTTTCATGTTTACACAAGCTTGAAACGACGAACTATGCTTGAATTCAATTTCATTTTTACACAATCTTGAAATGAAAAACCATGGTTGAGATTGGTTTACATGCCCCCAACATGATGAAAGAGAGAGTCTCCTGTAACCAGATGGAAGTCACTGCGGTGAAGCAAGATGGTTATCCAACACCTTTTTGGCTTCGTCCAGATAGGGACAAAGGTGAATGGGGTGATTCCTTTCACATAACCTAGAGGGCAACTTAACTTTACCACTAGGTGCATGTCCCCAAGTTTGTTTACATTCACCTAAGTCGACTACTCGTGGCTATTAGGTGGATGGAATGAGGGTTCTTTTATGAGATAAAGTGAAAGACTCAATTGGGATTTTATGAGATCTAATCAAAGACTCAAATTGGAACTTTGTTGCAGGGAACCTTGTTTCATCTTTTAATGATCTTGACACAAGACAAGGAACTCTGCTTAGATTCCTTGTTTCATTTTTTAATGAGCTTGACACAAGACAAAGAACTATGCCCATACTGCTTGTTTCATTTTTTAATGAGGTTGACACAAGACCAGGAACTATCCTCATATCCTTGGTTTCATTTTTTAATGAGATTGACACAAGACAAGGAACTATCATCATATCCTTGGTTTTATTTTGTAACGAGCTTGACACAAGACAAGGAACTATGCTCAGGGACCTGTTTCATTTTTTAATGAGGTTGACAGAGTAAAACAACTATCCACGTAGACCTGTTTCATATTTTTAATGAGGTTGAGACAGCAAAAGAACTATCCTCATGTGCCTATTTCATTTTTAATGAGGTTAACACAGTAAAAAAACTATCCTCATATTCCTTGTTTCATTTTTTAACGAGCTTGACAACGAGCTTGACACAAGACAAGGAACTATGCTTGTATTCCTTATTTCATTTTTTAACGAGGTTGACATAAGGAAACGAACTATCCTCGTTGGAGTTGTTTCATTTTTTAATGAGATTGACACAGTAAAATAACTATCCTCATATCCTTGGTTTCATTCTTTAATGAGGTTGACACAAGACTAGGAATTGTCCTCAGATTCCTTGTTTTTCATGACCCATGATAGGAGGTCATGATATCCAAGAGGTTCTCCTTTGATGGGAGGAAGGAGAGGTCTGGTTCTAATGCCCCCAGTACATAATGTACAACATCACTGAATTGATCCTCAATTGATGTAGGTATGGAATTGGTTACCACATAATTGACCTGTGGCTGGGATGATACCATTGGTACAAAAGGACCATTTAGGGAAGATGGTTGATTGGAAGCCATATTTGGACCGGGAAATGAAATTTGGTCAATAGTGGTAATTTTTCCTTCATGTGGGAAACATGTCACTCAAAAGAGTGTTGAAGCGATAGCTCCCATGTCATAAACATAGTCACGCCCTAGAAGTAAATTGTAATCGAAAGGGCCTAGGACTACCATCACATTTAGATAAATGATTTTTCCTCCCAAATTAATAGGTAACTAAGGGAGGATCCCTAATGGTTGGTTGGTTCCTCTGTTAAAAGCCAACATATTCTGGGTAACAGGCACAAGTGGCAGCGAACAAAGTGCTTGCCAGGCAATTTAGGAAAGGATACTCATAGATGCACCTTCATCTATAATAGTTCTAGATATGATCATATTACAAACTTGTACTACGTTCTGGAAAGGCACATAAGAAGGAAGACGATATCCCGCCAGTCGATTCCAATCAAAGGAAGTGACTAGACTACTTGGAGGGGGTATTGTAAGAACAGGAGAATTAACCCCTTGAGCTGCGAGAGTAGGATGATTTTCCTCCTATATCGATGGAATAGGAGGACTACCCCAAGCTCATTAGAATCTGAAGAAATGAAAAGAACCTGAGTGTTATCATATGCACTCTCTTCAGGAAAGGTACGATTAGCTGAAGGTGAAATCGGGTGAACTATTACTGCGACCTGTTGATTTGGGTCAAGTATAAACTAATAGGATTCACCTTCAGAGAGAGTGGGTTTGACCGATGGTTGATTTGACTTAGTCAATTCATCAACTAGTGAAGGATTAAGGGAGAGTCTCCTATAACCAAATGGAAGTCACTGCGGTGAAGAAGGATGGTTATCCAACACTTTTTTGGCTTCATCCAAATAGGGACAAAGGTGAATGGGGTGATTACATTCACATAACATACAGGGAAACTTTAATTTACCCTTGTTTCCATGAACTTTACTACCACTAGTTGATGGTGTGTCACGAGCATGATCTCCAGAAGTTGATCACACAGGATGTGAACGGGAAGACCATTCTTTAAGATTTGAGGAATATCAGGACAATTTCGAAGAATATGGTCTCCCCAGAAAGTTTGCATGGGTATTGAACTTTGTGAGGCTTGATGGATGGTTTCTCATCAGATGTTGCATTCAAAGCAATGGTTTCTTGTTTGCCCCTCGGCTGAATTTACTTCTCCTTCTTCTTCTTCCCTTTCTTCTTCTTCTTAGCCACCTGGTTATTAGTATCAATACTTTCACAAGGCGAAGAGGAAGAAGGGGAGGAAGAGGAAACCGAGGAAGAAGGAAAAGGGTAATCTTTAGGATCAACTAGAGGTTGATTTTCTCCAGTTGGAGATGCACTTGATTGCGGATAAATCGGGACATTTTGAACCAAGGGGGTTGAAAAAAGCCATACTCGCATGCAAGTAGTAAATCTCGGAAGGGACAATGTAGCCATATAAGGAGCACCAATATTTTCGAAAGGAGGAAAAGGACTAGGATTCCCATCAAAAGGAATTCCTTGATCGGTGGAATCCGAATTTGTCCCCATATGTTTCAACCTAAGATCAACTAAGAAGTGAGCATGGAGGATGTTATCTGCAGTTAATTAATGATATTTTAATCAAAGTAACATAAAAAACAAAAGAGGTATAATTTATGCAAAAGGTTCACCAAGCAACTGTGAACTATAGAACACCTCTTGGCGAACTGAGAAGTACGGGCATGCAACCTCCCCGAATGCTGTGTTCAGTGTATCACAGTGTACAAGGCAGTCGACTCGATTAATTAGGGATGGATAGCAACCTAGTTTTGTCCTCCCATATATACCTAAAGGTATGTGGAGGCCCAATTCGTATAAGCGTTGTCTAATGCAAAACAGCACAATGAGAGCATTCCAATATACTTTACGTATTGTAACATCGCCCTATATACCCGAAGGTACGTGGGCGAGCTACAATATACTCACATACGTAGAATGAGGTATCACACTCACGATGTATTGTAGACAAGTTAGTCACAACTACTTTGTTTTACAATGCCGAAGCTCGTATCTAGCCCAGAATCACTAAATGTTCTCGTTAATGACAATGCTCCATTAGGTAAATCGATGTTACTTTTAAGTTGATCTTGCTTAGGAATTTGGCTTTCAAGTTTCACCACGTGATGTATGTTTTCAATTCCTAAAATGCAACTAATATGATAAGAATTATTCTAATTCAATTGAACAATGAAAACCTTAGCTAGTAGGGATAGAACAATCAGATCTTTGACAAAGAGCACAGAGCACAAATAATGCAATTTCCCTAGCTATTCCTTTCAAGAATTCATAAACTACAATATGAACAATGAAAGTTTTTCTTTTCGATCTCCTTAATGTCAGTATGAATGAGAGGAAATATGCACATACAATCAATCAATCTTTCATAAGAACGAAGACTTTTATGACAATTCTAATTCGAGGGAAGAGAAGACTTTACGACACTTTCTTTTGAATGAAGATTAATAAACTATATTTTAAATTTGACTATAGACTGATAATGACAAAGAAAAAATTAAAGAAACATTAATAAATCAAATCAACGTAGGGCTGGCCAAGGAGATAAAAACTTGTTCTCTGAGACATAACATTCATTGATCAATCAACAAACAAACAAACAGAGGAAATTTTGTAAAAAACTAAATCCAAAGGTGGGAATTTGACCTAAGGTGGATTAGCACAGGTCAAATATGGCCTAACTGCACTACAAAGAATTGTCTCAAGGGTGCTCTGTAGAGCACTGTCCCCTGACCAAGCCTATGTTTATTCCTAAGAGGCCACTCAAGAGTCATCTAACCTCAATTCTTGACCAAAATTCAATGGAAAAAGGATGAAATACAATCAATGAACATAAGTAGGGTCTACAAGAGTGTCCTAGGAGGTGGATAAGCTCTTAGGAAAGGTGATAGATCCCCAGCGGAGTCGCCAATTTGTTTTGGAGAATTTGGTATCTATTGATAAATACTAATTCCCTAGATAAGTAGTTGTACCTAAAACAATAGTTTAAAGTGTTTTAGTCTTTTCCTATAAGCAATAGGTAAGATGAGAAGATAATAAGACATATTTTTAGTTCAACTTTCCTCTCGTCTCCCTTGCATCGATCCTGTCACTCCTTCCCGTACTTAATACGCTTGAGAAGTACCCTATAAACATAATAAAAAAAAAACTAATGAAAGCATACGATCTACTGCATATAAGTGAAAGGAATCAGATACAATTCACACATATAAGCATTATGAAATGATACAAAAATATGGGAAAAAGGTTCAAACACTTTATTAGATAGAAGAAGGAATTACAACCATTGGTGCCTAATTCAAATCCATTCCTCCAGCTTGGATCCCATCCACATCACATCAATGTTGGAAATAATACTGAGAGGGGGGGGGGAATCAGTATTATCACATCAATAAAACTTTTTCATTTCCATATTCAGATTCATATATGCTACTTCCACAACTTCTTACGATTCAGTTAGTTGATCCTTAATGAGTGCATTAGAACATTATCAACAGTAAATAGGTGCAGTAAAATAGAACAGATCATCACACATAAGTCACACACATGAACACGATGATATAAGGTGGAAACCCAATGTGGGAGAAAACCACCTGCTGCAAGTCATCTCAATCTTCTTCTTAATAAGAAAATCCTTTTACAATATTTATGTACTGGTGCAGTCTTATACCAGTATGCAGGATTCTACCTGCAGAGAGCTACAACTCTCTCTCGTTCTCCAGTCTCTCCTGGAAGGGAGCTACAACCCCCATAGTTCTTGTACTAGCCGATCCATTTACTAGTACGCAGGCTGCTACCTGTTACAATGCTCCAAAGTTTTCAACTGCTACTGGAAGGGAGCTACCACCCCCTTAGCTCTTGTACTAGCTAAGATACTAGTACGTAGGCACCGGCCTACAATCTTCTCTCCTCCAGGTACCACGTTTCATGCATTTTTAGACTGGATACTCCTGAAGCACAACACATAATCTGAAAGGCCACGTTTCATCCAATTTTCATACTGGTCCCATTAATATCATTGAAGCACATAATCAATCAATCTTCTGAATCACCCAAACACCAGATCAATACATATACAAGGATAATATATGTGTTAGCACCCAGATCTAGTCCATCAGATCACATAAATATGAGTCATTATGATCCTGATCCAATATTAGTTCTCATCCATCAATACTGAAGCTAAACACAATCAACCGAACAGGATATGCAGAATACTGACACCTTTAAACTGTCATCAGAACCCATCAACAACCAGAACCACCTGTGACTTCAAATATCATAGCTCAATTGTATATGCTACTACAATGAACCAAACCTGCATATATACGCGCTTACACCAAAGCCAACCCACGTACAGATCTATAAATATTCAAACATGACTTGCAGCGATTTCAAACTTAAGTTATACCCAGTTCAGATCATTCAATATACAGATCTAGAATAAGCATAATCAAATATATAGAGATAGTTCATTTCAAACCATTTGATCCCGATCTATCCTTAGATCTTGTTCTCCATCAACCGGTGAGATCCCTCTTTAGCTCAAATCCAGATCTGCACCATAACCCAATCACGGTATTCCAGATCTAGCACTTTATCAGATATTCAGATAATTCAGATGATGCCTTGCCAAATGATCTCCTTCCTCTTTTATAGTCTTAGGCCTTTCACAATACCACGGTCCAAAACCATAGGATCAAAAAACTGTTGGACTAATACCATGAACCAACCATGAAAGTGCGTGAGATCAACACTTTTGGATGCAATACCATGAGCCAAAACCATAGGATCAAAAACTATCAGACTAATACCATGAGCCAACCATGAAAGTGCGTGAGATCAACACTTCTGACGAGGTACCATGGTCCAAAACCATAGGTTTAAATACCAAGGACTAACTACCATGGACCAAAGGTAAGTTCTCCAACATATACACGCTTTTCCTTGCATGAAAGTGCGTGAGATCAACACTTCTGACGAGGTACCATGGTCCAAAACCATAGGTTCAAATACCAAGGACTAACTACCATGGACCAAAGGTAAGTTCTCCAACATATACGCGCTTTTCCTTGCATGAAATACCAAGGACTAACTACCATGGACCAAAGGTAAGTTCTCCAACATATACACGCTTTTCCTTGCATGGAAGTGCGTGAACTTTTTCTCTACATGAAATAAACTTTTCTCTGCATAAAAGTGCGTGAACTTTTCTCTACATGAAATAAAATTTTCTCTGCATAAAAGTGCGTGAACTTTTCTCTACATGAAATAAACTTTTCTCTGCATATAAGTGCGTGAACTTTTCTGCACTATAATTTATCATCTGAGATGAGTGGGTTGCCATCAAGTACAACATATGTATCATAATGCCAACAATCTCCCCCCTTGGACTTGTCATACTGAGAATTGTCATCTGATATCTCTTCCGTAGATTCATCTAGATATATATAAGTGAGTTGATCTTCTATGAGTTGTTTGCCATCAAGTACAACACATGCATCATAATGCCAACAATCTCCCCCTTTGGACTTGATGGCAACAATACCAAATCACTCTCCCCCTTTGACATCAAGGGCAAAGGGCGAACCAAGATATTCTCTTTCCTAGAAAGGCATTCCGCTGTTCATACTCCCCCTGAGAACCTGCTGAAATCTCTGAATGAGCTCCCCCTTTGTATATGCCAAGGTGTACCAATCTGTCCATGCTACATGCTGAAAGCTCTGCTCTTACTGAATTGTACTGTTCATGCTCCCCCTGTCTGTAAGCAAGGTCTGCAAAAAGGTGTTCTTCAAGAAGAACCAAGACTTATACATCATAAAAGACCTTCCTATCACCAAAAGACTCAACACATACATCCATCACCCAACCAAGTGGGGATCAACCACCCAACTAAGTGGGGTTACATCAGAAATTTACATATGACAACCAAATACATTACATCTTCATCCCAGGCATAGTGGGGAAACCAAAATAGGCCGTTACATGACCTTGACACCATAAAAGAGATACATGACATAGAGATGAAATATCTAGATCAAGACTTATGAAAGTCACCAATAATTGATAGCAGCAGCATCTGTCAATCACCATTCAGATCAGCAACCATGATTTCCTTCTGTTCTCCCTCTGCAAATGTTCCACCTGAAACCAACAACAGCTGTGAACTAGAACCAAAAGCTTCTATGATAATGCCAACAATGCATCATTGAATAATCATCCATGTATCCAGCCAACAATCCTCATCCATATATGTGCCAAGAACAATAGGAATCTTGCATCATAACTGTAATATATGATCTTTATGCATATGACGACAACAGCATATGAGTGACTCATCATCAAGTAAAGAAGATGTGAATTCAAGCTATGTACTTCTCCTTATCCTTATGAAGATCACCATGTAAGCACCATTAGAGAATCAACCACAAATCTGATCTAAATATCAACTATGTAACCCCAAGAATCATTTGAACAACTCATAACCATATCATAGCAAGATGAATCATTTATCCATATAAGCATCATCACCAAGGACTATTAACCATAATGCCAACAATGCATTAAGAGCATATGCTCCCCCTAAACCTGCGCCATCTGTCAGATCTGATCATGCATATTAATAAGAAGTATCAAGACATCAGCAATATCAAGTTAGAACCAATATACTTCTAACCATCATATCCACACATCATTAGCAAAATGCAACCATTGATCCTTTTCTTGAATCTGTCCCTACTGCCTTTCTTCAAACAATCATATACGCGATTGTGCAGTAACAAATTCGCGTATATATGCAACTTCCCTTTATCAAGCTTGGGTAGGAGATTGAAGTTTTACACTTTCGGCTCCCTCTGTTATGTCTGTATAATGTGTTGTGCCGCCACTTTCTGACTGAACTTCCTTTTTCTTCCATATCTTCAAGTGTGATGATGTTTTCTCCTTTTGGTGTGATGTCCGTGCTTTGTTCGTGCATTCCTTTGCTATATGTCCAAGCTTGTTAAATGCATAACATCTTACATGTTTCATATTCCTTTTGTAGCAATCAGCAGCTTTGTGACCAAACATATTGCAAGCAAAGCAATATCCATTAAAGTACCTTGACTGAGATGATCTGTTTGTTTGATGATCTTGAACCCTTCTTCTTCTACATCTGGCTGCAACATGTCCAAGGTTATGACATACATAACATTCAACATTATTCATAGGAGGAGTAAAAGATTTTCTTTGAAGAATTTCTTTCCTTGGTTGATGATGAGATTGACCTTTCATCTCTCTTATCTCCTTGTTGATCATTTTAGATTTCTCTTTAGAGTTCCTTGCCTCACCTTGTGAACTAGATTCACCTTCAACAGATTCATGAAAGCCAAGACAGTTTTGGTAGCAGGAGATCTTTGACTATTAAGAATATCATCCAAGACTTTAGTACTATCTTGAAAATGTAAGAGCTTATCCTTTTCTTCTAATTTACTTTTCAAGATATTTACCTCAACCTGAAGTTGTTCTTCTTTTTCTAGATATTGCTTCTTCATGTCTTCTTCAACTTTCCTTTCTTCTTCCAACTGATGCTTTAGCTTGAGAATCTCCTTTTCTTGTTCTTCATTCAGATCCTGTTGCATTTGACGAATTCTGAAGGCACATTCTAGCTGAGATTTTAAGCTGATAACTTCGTTTCCCTGTTTTTCAATATCTTGGACTAGATCTTTATTCTGCTTCTTTGATTCTTCAAGATCTTCCTTTAGAGAGCGGATCGTTGCTTCAAGACTTTCATAGTAACTGGATCTATCTCTGAGTTTCTTGATGGTTGTGTTCTTTTCATTGACTTCATTTCTTAGAGATGTTTCTTCAACCTACAACTTTTGATATTTCTCCTTGAATAACTCTCGTTGAGCCTTTTGTTTAGTAACAACTTCTTTGAGGGCACCACTCTTTATGTTCAGAAGTCTTTCTTGTTCAATAATTTTGTTTGTCCGCCTGTTAAATTCTGCTTCTATTTGATATCCTTCTGATGGTTCATCTTCATTCTGAAATGATTCCGAATCTGAATCTGAATCTGAAGAGCTTCTTATACCTAATCCCCAATCGATTCTCCCACTGTCATAGTTCTTCTGAGATGTCTTCTTCTTCTTATGATCTTTCTTCTTAAGCTTCTTTCCCATTGTTCCACGGATCTCCTTCAAGCGATCAAGCTTCTACCAAAGGACCTGCTCTGATACCAATTGTTGGGAATAATACTGAGAGGGGGGGGGGGGGAATCAGTATTATCACATCAATAAAACTTTTTCATTTCCATATTCAGATTCATATATGCTACTTCCACAACTTCTTACGATTCAGTTAGTTGATCCTTAATGAGTGCATTAGAACATTATCAACAGTAAATAGGTGCAGTAAAATAGAACAGATCATCACACATAAGTCACACACATGAACACGATGATATAAGGTGGAAACCCAATGTGGGAGAAAACCACCTGCTGCAAGTCATCTCAATCTTCTTCTTAATAAGAAAATCCTTTTACAATATTTATGTACTGGTGCAGTCTTATACCAGTACGCAGGTTTCTACCTGCAGAGAGCTACAACTCTCTCTCGTTCTCCAGTCTCTCCTGGAAGGGAGCTACAACCCCCATAGTTCTTGTACTAGCCGATCCATTTACTAGTACGCAGGCTGCTACCTGTTACAATGCTCCAAAGTTTTCAACTGCTACTGGAAGGGAGCTACCACCCCCTTAGCTCTTGTACTAGCTAAGATACTAGTACGTAGGCGCCGGCCTACAATCTTCTCTCCTCCAGGTACCACGTTTCATGCATTTTTAGACTGGATACTCCTGAAGCACAACACATAATCTGAAAGGCCACGTTTCATCCAATTTTCATACTGGTCCCATTAATATCATTGAAGCACATAATCAATCAATCTTCTGAATCACCCAAACACCAGATCAATACATATACAAGGATAATATATGTGTTAGCACCCAGATCTAGTCCATCAGATCACATAAATATGAGTCATTATGATCCTGATCCAATATTAGTTCTCATCCATCAATACTGAAGCTAAACACAATCAACCGAACAGGATATGCAGAATACTGACACCTTTAAACTGTCATCAGAACCCATCAACAACCAGAACCACCTGTGACTTCAAATATCATAGCTCAAATTGTATATGCTACTACAATGAACCAAACCTGCATATATACGCGCTTACACCAAAGCCAACCCACGTACAGATCTATAAATATTCAAACATGACTTGCAGCGATTTCAAACTTAAGTTATACCCAGTTCAGATCATTCAATATACAGATCTAGAATAAGCATAATCAAATATATAGAGATAGTTCATTTCAAACCATTTGATCCCGATCTATCCTTAGATCTTGTTCTCCATCAACCGGTGAGATCCCTCTTTAGCTCAGATCCAGATCTGCACCATAACCCAATCACGGTATTCCAGATCTAGCACTTTATCAGATATTCAGATAATTCAGATGATGCCTTGCCAAATGATCTCCTTCCTCTTTTATAGTCTTAGGCCTTTCACAATACCACGGTCCAAAACCATAGGATCAAAAAACTGTTGGACTAATACCATGAACCAACCATGAAAGTGCGTGAGATCAACACTTTTGGATGCAATACCATGAGCCAAAACCATAGGATCAAAAACTATCAGACTAATACCATGAGCCAACCATGAAAGTGCGTGAGATCAACACTTCTGACGAGGTACCATGGTCCAAAACCATAGGTTTAAATACCAAGGACTAACTACCATGGACCAAAGGTAAGTTCTCCAACATATACACGCTTTTCCTTGCATGAAAGTGCGTGAGATCAACACTTCTGACGAGGTACCATGGTCCAAAACCATAGGTTCAAATACCAAGGACTAACTACCATGGACCAAAGGTAAGTTCTCCAACATATACGCGCTTTTCCTTGCATGAAATACCAAGGACTAACTACCATGGACCAAAGGTAAGTTCTCCAACATATACACGCTTTTCCTTGCATGGAAGTGCGTGAATTCTCTACATGAAATAAACTTTTCTCTGCATAAAAGTGCGTGAACTTTTCTCTACATGAAATAAAAGTGCGTGAACTTTTCTCTACATGAAATAAACTTTTCTCTGCATAAAAGTGCGTGAACTTTTCTCTACATGAAATAAACTTTTCTCTGCATATAAGTGCGTGAACTTTTCTCTACATGAAATAAACTTTTCTCTGCATAAAAGTGCGTGAACTTTTCTCTACATGAAATAAACTTTTCTTTGCATAAAAGTGCGTGAACTTTTCTCTACATGAAATAAACTTTTCTCTGCATAAAAGTGCGTGAACTTTTCTCTACATGAAATAAACTTTTCTCTGCATATAAGTGCGTGAACTTTTCTGCACTATAATTTATCATCTGAGATGAGTGGGTTGCCATCAAGTACAACATATGTATCATAATGCCAACAATCTCCCCCTTTGGACTTGTCATACTGAGAATTGTCATCTGATATCTCTTCCGTAGATTCATCTAGATATATATAAGTGAGTTGATCTTCTATGAGTTGTTTGCCATCAAGTACAACACATGCATCATAATGCCAACAATCAAAAGCATGACAAACTTGTACCATTATAGTACTTTCTTCAAAGCCAAATCTCATAGCAACATTATCTCCTTACAATTCAACATAATCCAGCCCCTGATCACTTAGATGAGTTATTAATTTATAAGAAGGTGAAGGAGGTTTTGTCATAAATGGTGACATTGAATGGCCTTCCATACTTAGAATTAGTTCCATGGAGGTAGGGATGAGAGGATAAGGTGCACCTTAACTCATTCCTCATCCATTCTCGAGCTCATAGGAGTTGATAAGTGAGGGCACCTTCTAGATGACTCCAAAAGATAAGAATATCCACGAAACCCTATGTGAATTTCGCTCATTCTTACCCAATGCAAGTGAAAAGAAGCCTAAGTGCTCTACAAAGAACCCTAGCAGTGGACTCAACTGCTCTGCACCACACCTTTATAAGGGCTTACTCGTGCTGGTCCCTCTAGAGGCTATTTATGGATATCCTCAAGTCATGAAACTATCTGAGAAGGAGGCATTCAAAGGGGTGACTTGTTCAGGGCATGAAGCAACTGAAAATAGGGTTTGATGAGCCCTAAAACACTGATCTGGATGTTGGAATTTGATGTTCCAAAATGGATTTGTAATAGAGTGGATATCTGATCGTTGGGTGGAATGATTGTACACACTTGTCTATTTCATATGGAATGTTACAAAATGGGCAATAAACCAAATTTTCAATTTTGGCTTCAACAATAACATCTTGGGACAAGCAATATTCATATTTTTCAAGAACATCATTTGGTGTAACCTAATATTTGTCAAAGGAATTGACTCATTATAGTGATAAATATCTGTGAAGTATAGAGAGTCATGTGCATGTGCTCTCTGGCCTCCATAAATGATTTCATCGACTTGCCTCTTTATACATTTAAAACAAAGCCGATTCATATCTCTACATTATACAATATTTTTTAGATTGATAATCCCAATAAAAACAAGCATATTCAAATGATGTTTCAAATACCGGTATCTCTGCTTCTAAAGTTTGTGAAGTCACCTACTCCTCTGATTATTGCCTTACCCTTCTGTTTATGGGAATTACTAACATGTCTCCTGTAAGATGATCTTTCTGCTTCCCTGCACCTCCTATACTACTAGTGTAACCCCTTATTGTTATTAGTACAACCCACTTATTATATTGATGTACCCATGTAGTGCCCATATTGTTACTATTGTGCCACATAGAAGCCCACTATTGTTATTATTGTGCCCTTACATTATTATTGTTATGTTGGCTCTGATTATGTTATGACCCCTTAGACTCCTATATATAGAAAGGAGGTATTTTCATTTGTATCATCCAAGAATTGTTCATTTATGTAATGTAAAGGAGGTTGCCCCCTTGAAGAGGCTGAATTTTAAGGCGTTGATCGATCTTTTCTATCTTTTTCTTGAGCTAGTTTCATAACATTCGGTATCAAAATTATGTGCCTACCGTTATTGTGATTGAATGGACACAATATTTCTTATGAACTTGATTTAAATTTGATATCGGAGATCGGTGGTTCAAGGTAATGGAAATATATTCAAATGAAAACCTCTGATA
Source organism: Pinus tabuliformis (assembly GCA_031772625.1). Classification (NCBI taxonomy): domain Eukaryota; kingdom Viridiplantae; phylum Streptophyta; class Pinopsida; order Pinales; family Pinaceae; genus Pinus; species Pinus tabuliformis. The sequence goes on from CM062805.1 coordinate 1,124,018,715, forward strand.
TGCGAAATGCGTTATAGCATTTTATGAGAGAATGAGTGAGGTAACACATCAGAGGTTTTGCATTAGCAATTTTTTATCAGAAAATGCTAAGAGCTACTTTTGATGAAATATTACGATACAAATGGTTGTGATATGAATGATGCGATATCAGAATGAAATAATTGACGATGATGAGCGTGATAGGAATATTGAAAATATATATTCACTGTAGTATCAGGAATATGAAAATCAAGTTGAAATTTTTCTGATATGAATCTTGTGATGTTGTTTTAAATTTCAATTGGGTTTTCTAAATGAATGAAGCAAAATTAAAGAATGCTCAAATTCTAATGAATCACAAATAAAATTTCCCTGAACCTATTGCAAATTTGAAATGGGTTTTCTGCTTACTTCAAGTTTTGAAAACAAATGAACAACTACAAATAAAACATAACAAGAATAAAAATAAACTAAGGAAAAGAGAACCTAATAATAGATGAAAATGAACTTGTAAATGTGTACCTGGAAGGAAACTCTCTATAGATTTTACCTCATGAATCTTCAAATTCTTCCTTCGATTTATCAAAATTTTGACTTTGTTCACAATCATCTCATTATTTATTCTAAATTAGAGTGGGCAATCAACTTAAGGAAAATCATTTACTCATGTTTAGGGAATCTGAAATTCATAGAATTAAACAGAAATGAAAATATGCTTCGTTTTGAATTGCAACAACAGTTTATTACCTCTGCTCATTTCGAATTAACTTGAGAAATATCTGTATTGTTACAGTGACTATTCAATAATGCATTTAGTAAATAAATATGATGCATATTGCAGCATCAGATAATAAACTAAAGTCAGAATGGGATAAGGCCACTAATTGTGGAAAAATATCAACACAGGTTTGAATGTGTGCACACAGAAAAATGGACACCCTTAAGGTTATTTTAACAAATTTCGAGGAAGATAATATGAACTTCATGTGATTACAACGAAAGGTTAGAATGACTAATAATGATTGAATTGGAATTATGTTTATAATAGACAATCATACATTTCATGGGATAATGAGATAATGAAGCTTTATATCCTCAAAACATTTAACAATAAATTTCAGAAGAAAATCTTATAAGGATATTTCGAAATGGAGAAAAGTGGCTTTAAGGTGATTGGTGCCAAGTGCAATCTCAATTGAATTTAGTCAAGACATTATTCAAAATAGGCAGAGTAGAGGTATTGCTGCAAAAAATTTTGATTTAAAAATGGGAAGGAGGAATTAAAAAATTTCCAATGAGAGGCAAATATTTCCCTGAACATGTATATGATATGAGAAGGGCTGATTACTTGATTTATTTTTTATTTTTATAACTATTAAGAATAAATTAACTATACCCAGATGTGGGTGACAACCAAGCTATTTATAATGATTAGACTGATGGGCGGCAGGAGGACGGGCCACATGGCTGCCTGTGTTCCCTCCCATGCCAGCCTAAAAAAATTCATGGCAACCTGCAAGTTTCATTAAATGGGTACTCTGGCTAAGATTTACCCATCATTCGAACAAAAATGGATTCCACTAGCCATAATGCTGCTCTTCCCCCCTGCTCCATAGTATATGCCTGCCTCAGGCAGCTGAGCCTTGTTCACACACTATTACTAGGAGCCATTGCTCGTTGTTAATGGGCATCATTTCTCCCACACGAGGCTCTACAATTTGACATCAGCGCAACGTTCCCTCACTCATCCTCTGCTCAGTCCCTTAGCCAACTCCCCCACTAATAGCTCGGCTTTCCATTCTACCATGGCTCACATTCATCACCGAATGCGTAGCAGAAGAGGGGGATGTTGTGGTGGTAGTGTCCACCCTCCTGTGATGCCCAGCCCTGACTCCGCCTCCCCCTCCCATTCCCCTAACATTCCCAACCCTTATGGCTCCTTCTCTAGCATGTATCCTAGTACCTGCAATGGCCGTGGACGCGCATAGCTTCAAGGTGCGAGTCAGAGAGATGTCGTTGTCCATACAGCTAATTTTCCTCTCCCCCCTCACCCTGCTCCTCACTCAACACAATTTCTCTTCTGCAGCACCCTGAATAGATCGGTTATTACAACAATTGTCACCATTATTTTCTCTGAGGAAAACAATCTGTAGGATGCTCCGTCGGGGAACAGTGGGGCACAACAGTGGGCTAATCACAGGATCAGGAGTGGTCGAGACTGAAGCAAGCAACCAATGGACGAGGAGATGGCCACCCTGCATGGCAACGAACTGGGTTGACATCAACATGCTGCGAAAGGAAGATCTAGAGACATGCAAACACCTGAAGGCAAAGTGGATGACACGTCAAGGCTGCATGCAGCTGCTGGCAGCTCTGGTGGCATTCAACCAGCTCGTGGGCCTCAAAATGGCGTGTCGAAGGAGGAGGATGAATGGTATCGGTATGCGTGCCTCATCAAAGAGGAGCTCGCCCCGGACGACCTCAAGTGATGACACTTGGCAGCCAGGTATCACCCTTATGCCAGCTGGGTGTTCCTTCTACTGACTAGTTCTTTTCTGAAATGATTGTTCTGTTAAATCTTTCCTGGGTATTTTGCGATGTTTTGATATTTTTTGGTTTAAGACTGATAGCCCATAGGTGGGTTCTTTTTGCCTTCACAGACTGGTTTCCCCATCGGTGGGGTAGTCAAGATATTTTTTGATAGATGATGTTCAGTACTGCTAAGGCCTGTGCCTCAATGTAATCATATTTTGTTTCATATTAATAGAATAGATTTACTTAGAAAAAAAAAATTAACTATATAAAACAAACAAACTAAATTAATTATACTTCTATTCTAACTATATACATGAAAATGACTAGGTATAGTTATATTTCTAGTGTAGCCATTCTCTTATTTTAATTCCTACATATATATACAATTCAAATGTTAGTAATAAAAATACAAATCTAATTGAACTAAGAAAATTAAATATGTAATCAAAATGTAAAGTTATTATACGTAGCTTATTTGCAATCACCTTCTTTCGAAATGTCTTTCCAACTGAATTCCAATTGGATCATCAAAACGTTGATGGGTTTCCATTAAGGATTGGAAAATGTTTAAAAGAGGAGTTCACAGGCCAGACTGTGGATATGAGCCTTTAAATTCAAAGGCCTGGAAAAAATTGTTAGTGTTATGTGTAAGTCTTAAACTATTAACAATCTTCCATGAAGGAAAACTTTCCAAATATTTTTCAAATGAGTTAATGAAAAATAGATGGAAATCTATTAGATATAATGGAAGATTATTAATTGAATTGGATTGCTGGCCAAATTGTAAAAATACATTCTCTTGTTGACATAGCCTTTGAGAAGATAGAAGCTTTTGATAAAACATTAACATTGATTGAAATTGAGATATTAATAGCTTTTGATGTTCATGATTATAATATAAAACTTCAACTTCCCAATAGGGAAATGCATCAATTGAGTGTTCACTATTAAAGTGCTAAATATGCCAGTGTAAAGTATTAAAAATATGAAAAATAAAATCAGAAATAAAATCTGGTTTTAAACAAAATAAATGAGGAAACAAAAATAAAATAAAATCACTAGTGGTACAACTAATGTTACAACACAATTGGGATTGTTTTGAAATAATTTATTTTTTATAAGGATTGCCAAGAATTATGGAGTTTGATTAATTTCCAATTCCAACTTGTGAATTAGAAAGAGAATTACTATTATGAGTAGGAATGAGAGCTTGATCATGATATGAATCATAAATTGGAATGTTTTCTTGAACAGTGAAATCATGAAGATAATTTGCTGCTCTAGAATGAGGATTAGTTGGAATAATTTCTAAATTGAAATGTTCCTCATTCTTGGATGTTATTTGAATTTTATCATGAGGATAGAAATCAATATCCTCAATGTTAGAGTAATTATCATAAATGATATATTTTCTAGAATTCTCTTCGATCTCGTCCATCGTGATTAAATAAAATGTTAAAATTGAAAGACTCCAACAAGAAACAAGTTTCAGGCCCTCCTTCTAGTGCCATTATGTTGAAGCCTTGAAAATCGTTACAACAACATGGGGGATGACCACCCTGTCCGGACCTTAAAGCAACCCCTTTTCCATTTGGAGTAGTGGCTCCGACTGGTTTTACTAGGTCCAGTTACCTTTTCTCATTCTCCAATGGCTTTAAAATATGACTTTCATTCACCAGTGGAGAAGAGACATTAGACCAAACCTCTTGCTGATCAGGGAAGAAAGTGATCCTTAACCTGATTTAAGGCTCAACCAATCCACTACTAAAGTTTGCCTCTTTTGGAAGAGGACTTAAAAGAATGTAGAAATTAATCTAAATGCAGACTTATTCTAAGATGCAAGCAAAAGGAACTATCTTAATCCTATATCAATTAGGTATATATAGATCTAACCCAACCAAGAGAAAGATATTTAAAGTATTGGGATTTAAATATGTCTTGTTTATAATGAATATCATGTTAATGAAGTAGTTCATTTGACTGATATTATGGATACCAAAACACATCCTATTGAGACCTCTTAACTGAAACAATCAATCAACAACACTCAAGAAGAAGTTCTCAGAATGATTTTGATCATTTAATTAGTAACTTGAATTATTAAACAATAATATGTGGAATATGTTCTAAACATATCACTATTCAACAAATCAATTTTATAAGACAAATTATTGAGTAAATAGTTACCCAAAAATCAGAATTCAGTCCATAAGAATAGAGATAAATAATAACATAAATAGACACAAATTACCCATACCGACAAAAGTGCACAAATATGAAAGTAAATTGAGACATTCCTCACATCAAAAAATGAAATCAGCATTTAAAATAATAGTATTTGAAATACCAATTTATTGAATCCATTTCTCCAACTCCGGTCTCTAATAGTCCTTTACAATGCCTGAGCTTCTGCTTTCAAAAGCAGAGCTACAATAGTCCAAACTCTATTCATTATACATAACTTAGAATGTAAAAGAAAAATCTCAATAATCCCGAGATCTCATATTTCCACTCCTCCCACCTACAACTCTAAATCCCTATTACAAAAGTGCTTTTAAAATTCCAGAATTGCAGAGGAGAGCATCACTTTTTACATTCTGCAATCTGCCATTTATAATACTTCGAAAGGTATTTTTGAGAGGAAAGTTTGTTGAACAAAAATATGTCCAATCAATTTTATTTGCTCAAAATTCCCATCTTTAATTGCTGGAGAATTCTCATTGATTGAGATATTTTCCTCTATATCTTTTCTACTGATTTCCTGCAAAAAGAAATTAAAATAAATTAAGATGCAATAGTAAAAACAAAATGTCATTTCTGCCATTTAAAACAAATCCAATCAAATGAAATTATTTAAATGATTGAAAATAAAATATAAGATTTCTATTAATACCTGGGATGGTTTAATTGGCCAAGGATATCGTTGACGAATGGATCTGCATTCAGAAGAGGCTTGGACAAATGAAAATGCAGAAAATAAAACTCAGAAAATTGATTTTGTTTTAAATAATTCGGAGCTTGATCTTCTGCCTAATTCTCGACCCAATAAATGACCAAATATGTTAGTTAAACCTCCTCAAAAATATTCTCATTGATTTTGTCTTTCCAATGAGCCATCCTGGGCCTCATTTCTCCAAGTAAAACTCAATCTATGAGCCTTGAAAGTTGATGAGTCAAATCTGGCGGAATTCTGGAAATTCTGTTGCCAGGCTAAAAAATCAGAATTTTAATTAAAAGATTTAATCTAATTATCTAATAGCTAATTCTAATTTAATTGTTAATTATAAACTAAACTAATTATTTAATAACTATTGATTAACGAATTAATCCAATTAATAATTAATTCTAATATTAAATTAACACTACACTACCATTATCACTACCCTCCCTATTTCACTATTTCACTCACGTATGAGTGTTTATTTAAACTTAGAGGTTAGTTTTATGAAAACTAAGGCAAGCGCTTGAAGTCCTTAGCCATCGCATATCACAAAAATGATTGATCATATTTTGTTTTGGAATGCCCTTTTATTAAATATGTGATGCGACAAATTGTGTGATGAAGTGAGCATGAGGTCACGAGAGCTCAAAAATTTACATTAAAGCTTTTTAATATATCGTATTAAACCAAATCGTTTATTTCTCATCGCATTTTGCTTTGTCAAAATGTTAAGGCTTCGTTTTTGTTTTAAATTTGCGATAAGACTTTGCAAGAAATCTTTTATGAGAATTGTTCTTTTTTTTTTACACTTGAATGTAACTAATTATGAAACTCATACTCCTTTGACTCTTAGCCATCAAATATCAGCGATCGGGGAATAAAGGCCATCAAGGTTTCTAAGAAATGCATGTTATGAAAATTGCGATGGAACTGATATTGCGACATGCGATCAAGTGATCGCTAATGGACCTGATATTTTTATGAAATAGAGAGTGAAGTTTATGCCACTCGAGTTTTTCTCATTTCTCTAGGTTCCAATGAACTGGGAAGGATCCTCTCATTCCAATGGTATAGGGTGGAAATCCTACCATTCCCATGGTACTAGGGGAAATCCTCCCATTCCCATAGCACTAGGGGAAATCCTCTCATTCTGATAGTACAAGGGAATAACTCTCCTATTCCCATAGCATAAGGTTCAATACTCCCATTCCCATGGTACCTACTCCAAGTAGTATGGCCACTTCCTTTGATTGGATTCTATTGGAAGGAAATCATATTCCTCGTTATTTTCCCTTCCATATCATAGTACAAGCTTATTAATATGCCCATACCTAACATATTCATAGACGAAGGTGCATCTATTATTAGTTTTTCCTCAACTACATGGAAAGATTTTGGTTCTCCGTAGTTTGTGCTTGTTACCCAGAATCTGTTGGCTTTTAACAGAGGAACCAGTCAACCGTTAGGGATCCTTCCTTAATTGGCTATTACCTTTGGAGGAGAGGCTCTCTATATTGATGTGATTGTAGAACAAGGCCCTTTGGATTTTCATTTACTCCTTGGGTGTGACTATGTTTATGACATCGGAGCACTTCTCTCTTCACTCTTTCATGTGATGTGTTTCCCGCATGAAGGAAGAATCATGGCTATTGACCAGCTTTCGTTTGTTGGTCCTAATTTAGCTGCCAATCAACTAGCTTCACTAAATGTTCCTTATATGCAAGTGGTATCTTCCTTGCCACATATTAATTATATGGAAACATGTTCCATGCCTATGTCTACTGATTATTTAGTAGCTGATATAGTGCATCATGTATTATTTTCTATCCTTTTGGACTCAAGAAACTATCTATGATAACAAAACTTTGGATTTTTCTCTTTCGCCTCTTTTTGAAACTCTTTAAACATGAAAAATAAGTCTAGTTAGACTTTCGCTGGACTCGTAAAAGAATCAAACATCGATGGAATTTTCAAATGTAACATGTCTGGACCACTCCTTCTGAGGGTTATTTAAATATACTCAAAGGGATTCATCTAAAGGATGAAATTACAGATCAATCATATGTTATCCTCATCAAGCTTGTTAAAAAAAAGTTAGATACTGACCAGAAATGGTTGGGGAAACTGGGAAAATAGGGTACTCTACCTATTAAGGGAAGCGAGTCGCTCTTGAACATGACAGTTTTCCAATTCATATTTGTGGTTTTGTGATGGGAAATTTTCTTGTCTTTTTGGTTCATCACACCATATCAAAGCCTCCATATCAGTTTTGGGTCAATTTTCTCAACCCCATTCTATGTCACCAATATGTTCAAGAGAATTCATTTAGTTGATATCTTCTACGATACTCCAAAGACTTAATTTATGTCTTTCCTTCCTTAACTAGTTCCACATCAACATCATTCTGTCTCAAAACATGATACCTATTTCATGTCATTGATGAGAGATACATCAAGGACCTCCTATGATGGGTCACTTCTTGTTAACGTCAAATCATTATCTAGGATGTTGACCTAGAAATACCCTTTGGTACCTTGGGGATTACATACATCAATGACATGTTTCCTCAGTCTCGAGGAGAGGCTTTCATCATTGGCCTTCGACCAAAATATTTTGTGTGGTGTTCCACTTCAGTTTATATGGGTTGTACTATGGTACCTTGAGAGCCATTAACATGATCAGTGGTTTCTATCACTTATGTTAATGGCTTACATCATTGGTAAGTAATCAAATGGTGTCTACCATGCTCGACTCCAACTCATTTACTTGCATAATTAGACTCATACATTACATGATCGAGTGAATCAGATAGAAGACCCCGAATCTAGTTCCATCCATCTGGGTTGCGCTTTCAGGATTAAGGTAAGATTACAAAGTATAATGGCTATGATCATATAGAAATTCATCCAATCATGGGTCCACTCTTTTTCATCATTGAGCATGATGTTTTCATCATTGTACATGTAATGTTCACTTATGTGCTGAGCATGGGTATTCCTCATCAATGATATCATGATGAAAATGTATTTTAATAGATGGTGATCTTAACTAGTTGTTCTTGATCCAAACTTGTCACGAGATAAATCTTGCTACATATTTGAGGTAGGCCTCATTCCCATTCTCTAAATTTTCTAAGGAAAAAACTATATTCTTTCATGCCCTCTATTATTCTAGACTAGTCCAATAAGTCTAGGGAAATTACTTTTGTCTGCAATCATAAATTCTGCATAACAACCAATACTCAACATTCCTTCATCCTATTCTAAAGACCCTATGCATATTATCTCTTTTGACACATGTGGACCTCATAGACTTCTTGATCCTTGGGTGGTATCTCCTAATCTTATGGAAGTGGATCAATCTAGTGAGCATCATATGCCACCATTTATGGAATATATTTCCTCTCCAGAATTTTCGTAAGTACATCTTGTCATTGGCCACAAACTCCATCACAATATGGAATATGACCAATATCCTTTCCCAAGATGTGCCTCCACTCTGCTTATTCTATGTAACTCCCTTTATGAAACATCTTCTTCTCGACAAGTCATGTTGGAGGTCATGAATTCACCTGTTGACCATCCTATGGAGATTATGCTTCTTGATTCCTTTAGTCTCCCTGATTTGGAAAAGATAGAGATTTGCAAACAAAATCTTGAATTGACCCAGCGGCATCTCCTTGACCCTCCTTGGAAGTGCCACCCATGAACCGAGTCAATTCTTGGGTTTCTAATGATGAACATGCTAATGAATTGTCCAAATGATCTCCACTTGTTGATGAGTGCCTTCTACTTCTTTTATCTCATGATAGTCCTTGTCAAGGAGGTCCACTAGCTCATATATGACAACAAAATCCAAAAAAACTATAAAAATCAAAAAATAAAAAACATATGGTCCTATTCTTACGTCATCCATTTTTATTTCTTACGTTATCTGATTTAACAATCGGTTTAGTCTTTCTAGATTTTTTTTACAAAATGGGATGGTGTTTTTATTGCGACATCCTTTAGGCTTCAGGTATGTCTCTTTTAATGAAATATAGGGGTAGGTCATATCTTTTCGTCTCAAATGTATTCTTGACTATCAGTTACATTATTATGCTTTACGTCTGACCCCATGAAATTACAATATCAACCATTGTTCTCTATGCACGCTGTATCTTGGAAGTAGAGCCTACCTAATCATTGATGCCATAGTGTAGCACCCTTTTGCTGTCATGGTATAAATGTAGTATCTTATCTTATCTTTTTGGAATACCTCCACATGACCCTCCATGAGTTTGAATCCGAGCCTCGTCTCCTCCTCTTTGTCTTATTTCTGGCCTTACCACTCGAGGATTCCACACTTTTGTCCCTTGTGATTGGCAGATTTTAGTGTATGTTTGAATGATGAGCCTTTTTTTCCTCATTCCATCGTCATCATTTACTCAGCCTACCATATGCTTTCACTTAGTGTTCGTAACTACCCCTCCCACATTTACCCACTTTTACAATATCTCTGGGGTAAACATGAGCTGAGTGTCACTATGATATGAATTGACCTCCAAGTTTTGGTTATGGAAGTGGGGCCTACAAACAAGAAACAAATTGACATCCATAGAAGACTACAAATCACTCAGGAACCTACCAACCACCTGTTGAGGCCTCATATTTCTACTGCTCCAACATGGGGGATAACCACCTGGTCCTGAACTTAAGACAACTCCTTTTCCATTTAAAGTGGTGGTTCTGACTGGGGATAATGGGAACAATTTCCCAGTATGTGTTTTAAAATGACAGTGGGTGGTTTTACGAGTGATTGCAATAGAATAATGATAACTTAAATGACATATTCTATCATGTGAATCTCTAGCTAACTTAAGTTAATATAAACCTAGGTATTTCTGTATAATATGTGATCTACAAAGACATCTGCTTGACATGTGATAACAATCGATCATGCATAAAACAGAGATGATAACGTGTAAAGATATTTTCTTTGGCTAAATAGTTAGTAAAAGAAATGTATAAACTATATCACAAATAGATTATACAAAAATTCGAGGAGTTTTCAAACAACCTTCCTCCTAACTAGTTAACTAACTCTAAAAATAAGTAGTGACTTGATCAGCAAAGGCTGTGATGATGATTTTTTGTCTGCCAACTTGTCCTTCAAATCACATATATTGACCATTGGTTTGACTTAAGGAGGTGCCCCAAACTGTGTTTTGAACTATCCTATGAAAATTACATCTTTGAGATGCGGAAAAACCCATTGAGTTGATTGGAGAGAGCAGTTAAGGGTCATGAGTTGACTGTGTGGAAAAATTCTAGACTTTGCAAAAACCTTTATTGTGGGAATATTGTTTGAGCTTGGACCTTCTTAGTATGTAAGGTTGTCATTTCTTAAGTGTATGTAGTCTTTCCAACATTTCCTTCTCATAAATAGCATTGTGTAAAAGACTTTCATTTGATTGGATGACATTTGAAAGCAATGGGTCTTTCTTCTTACATTAAAACATCACCAATTCCAATTCTTGATGCATCATATTCCACAATAAAGTTTTTTGCGAAGTCTAACATAACTAAGACCGGTGCTTGGCACATTGCCTCTACAAGATGTTCAAATGCCTTTTTTGCTTTTGGATTCCATGAAAATGCATCTTTCTTCAATAGTGTATCAATGTGGTTTAGATAATGTTCGAACCATATAAATTCTATTTGTTTAAGAGGGTTGTAGTTAGAAAATTGTACAATAGCATTATGTATAATAAACAATTTCATCATTCAATGGCCTTTACAATAATGTTGATGTTACACAAGTATTTGTGGAAGAGAGAGATATGGTGCTCTAGGCTAAACTAGTTCTCTCTTTTCCATGTACTGGCATAGGTGTACAAATACGAACTCACTCTTCTTTTTACCTAGATAAGAAAATGATGACAAATTTCTATTTATTTATTTGAGCTAGACATTGAGCCCTTTAATGCATCCTTTCCTTTCCTAACATGAACATCTTCCATTGGTAATGGAGTTCAATTTTTGAACTAACATTTCTCTTCAAGACTATTTCATGATTAATAAAGCATGCACCTATTTTTGGATTTCACTTGAGCACACAAATACCACAACCATGCCATTTTTCTTTCCTTCTTTAATATATTGTATCATTGTGTTTGATAATTAATTCATTATTCTTCTGTGCACAATAAATCTCTATCAAATAGCAGAGAAGGACAGCCTAACTATTTTAGAGATACATAATATGAATTGATTAAAACTTCACAGGGATATTTCGATTCTCATCTTTCTATCTCGCTTCTTTAGAGAAAAATATATATTCAAATACAAACTTAACTCAAGACAAACTAAAATAGAGAAGACTAATTTTGAAGATGTTTCTCTCTTCACTACATTGCAATGTTATTTGTATGAATTATACTTGAATTTCATTAATAATAACCTAGACTTATATATTTCTTATACCACAAAATTGACATCATGGTAAAAATATGAATACCCCATTAAGTATGACCTAAAGGTGATACAAATAATCTCACCTTCAGCCGAAGCACATGGCAGAGTAATTTTTAAGGTGTAAAGTTCTATGAGAGGCATCATTTGCCTATTTGTTTTGGTTAGAAAAGTGTTTGATCTTGGTTTTAAGTGACTTTTAATTTATCATTTGTAACATGTTGAGAAATGGAAAACAATAATGTGTGACATTTATCTTGCAGAAATTGATGCTAAATGAAAGGATACAAAGTCTAACCAAGCTATAGTGTGCATTCGTAAAAGCGGAGGAACATCCTAAAAGGCTACCTAAGAATACGCCATATACAGAGTTTAAGCATAAGTAAGATATGTATTTTTTTTTTGGATATATGTTCCATTTTTTACTCAAGATATCATAGCAAGAAAAATATTGATATTGTAGGAATTGTTTTAGGGCCTTAATAAGGTCAATTTTTCTGATGCCCTACTTGATTGATACATTCTCATGATAGAAAGACATTAAATATGAAGTAATATGTTCCTCAAAAAAATTAGATTCAATGTTTATAAATATAAAATATAAAAGCAAATTCCAATGCCTTCGTTTGATTGTTACTTGACCCTCGTGTGGGCAGGTTACAAGAAATAAGATTGGAAAAAGGATGGGGGGACAATGTAGAGCATGTCTTAGATATGATATATTTGTTTTTTGAGATCCTTTACGCACATAACCCATCGACTTTGGAAATGTTTCTAGTAGGAATTCCTATGGTTTTTAATGTTGTGATTCTTTAACTTCATGGTTATTTTGGGTAAGAATTTTTTTCAGGAATGCCATACAAGACATCGGTGGACAAGTAAACATATTTTTTATAATTGCAATGTCCATTCCCTAATATCCTCTCTTTATTGTTTGATTGTATTTTGAACACTTCCTTTGATTTTGTTTTTTATTTTAACTATGAAATTGGAAAAACTTGGTATCATGTCCAATTAAACAACATACAAATCTTGAAGATGAAATTAGTATTACACGATATTGATTGAAATCCTTTTAGTTGTTTTTTGTTAAAAGATTTTCATGACCATTAGAAAGATTTATTTTGTTGTTTTTATTTTAGCACAGTTTGGCTAAATACTTGATCAAGTTCATATGTTAGAGAATGAAATATTGTTGTGAATAAAATGACAAGGGTTAGACATGAGACCTCACATTATTTGTTTTCATAAGTTATCTACATCCTAAGATTTTTAGCATGTAACTTAGTAGGAATGATTGTGCCTAAGCTTTCCCTAAAGGTTGAATACCAAGTTACCAAGTTGTTATTTTCTACACTGAAAATTTATTTTCTTTGTTTATATAGGTCATATGGTCACATAGTGGCAACTATTTTGCAATTGAAGAAAATTTCTTCGAGTTTCTTGATTTTCTAGGGTAAAATGGCATTCACAATGCTGATGTTGAGGTATACGTCACATAAATCATTTATACTCTACTTTAGTTTATGTTTAAGTGTTCATCATATTTCATGTATTATACTCTGCATTGTATCTTTCATTTTCAGAAGAGGAACACAGTATTCATTGTAAGAAGCAAAAATTGAAGAAAAATGAGAACAATAACACTAGTGCAACGATGCAAAAAGAAAGAGAGAAGAGAACTAGTCTAATGATACCCTTAAAGCCAATATCCTACATGAGACACACATAAATAATGATGGTAAAGTCTTTAAATTCGGTGAATTCACCTACAATGCCTTGGTAACAAAATGATAATGTTTTGAAGTGATGAAACAATATTTCATGTGTAAATTGTAGTACAACCAATATTAAGTTGGAAACTCACATTGTAATACTTGACATTTCATATAATATAATTTGTGGTTGAAATTATTTATAGTTGTACTTGATATTATTTAATGTTGTAATTAATATATGTAACTTTGTGTTTTTATTTTAGATTAACATGTACATTGTATGTAATTTTTTTTAAATTTAGTCACAAAATCATACTAATTAATCTATGTTGATTAATAATAAACACATAAAATCAATCTAAAACTAATAAAGTAGTAGTTTATATTGCTTAATTATGAACACAAATAAAATGAATATATGACTAAATTAGTTGTTTGTATAATGAATATTAAACTAAAAAAAAGGGATAAGTGACTATTGTAAATGATAAATTTGTGATCACAAGTGACGACTAATTGTTGCATGTATACGACTATTATTGGCTAATTTAAAGTGTCTTATAACACGACCAAAATTTAGTCATATTTCTTTAGTCATTAATTGGTTTCAAATGATAACTAAAATTTTCATGTATATGACTATTAGTAGCTAATTTACAATATCTTATAACAAGACTAATATTTTGGTCATATTTCTGTAGTCATTAATTGGTTTTCATGGGTGACCATATAATAGTGTATTTTGCTATGTATTTGGTCATTCATTTTTGCAATCAATGACTACATTAATAACCAAAATTATGACTAAATATACTACTAGACGATAAAATTGAGACAACCAATTAATGGCTAAGGTAAAAATGACTAAAAATTGGTTACATTATAAGATATTGTAAATTAGTTGCTATTGGACACCCACTGAAATTTGGTTTTTTATATGCAAAATTTAGTCATTTGTTTAGTGACTAATTAGCCATTTTGTACTAGTGATGGCTTGAGTTTTCAATTATTTGTAAAGTAGATCACTCCATCAACATTGTGAGTGAATTCTTGAAATAAATATCTTCTAAAAGTCATATGCAAAGTTTCTCATGAATCAACCAACCATGAATCTTTCCATGAATCAAGTGAAACATTAAATAAGTCTCTAGTTACTACAATGTTTCAATGTGCCACAACATAATGATTTTCCTTTCTCCTCATCCCTTTCCTATCTAATCTTGTCCCATGAGATCTTAGATGCATAAGAATCATGTCCATTTCTATTACATCGTATGCAATTAATATCATGTTTTTATTCTTCCTTCCTCATCCTCTTCAGCCACCCCTTTCTCTATAAGAATCATATCCTTGATTGTTATCTTTTTTTACAAAGCACACAACTTCTTCAGGAGATTAAGAAATGGTTTTCTACTAGTGCTAGCTTGTAATGACTCAAGATAATAGGAATAAGTGGGATATAATGCTTGACAAAACCTGTGAGAGGGGCTTCCATTTTAACACCGATGGCTTATATATCATACATAATGGCTCTTATCTCAAAGGCTAAATAAAGGGGGTCATCGTCCTCTAATTATAAATTAAAAAATTTGATAATTAATTGAATAATTTCAAGCTCAAATTGTGAGTCATATAAATCCTTAAGCTAATTAAATACTTGGAATAATTTTTGAATGGTATAATATAAGGACTGACGTCTTCATTAACTGATGTTGTAATCAAGGCATAGGCCATGTTGTTCTTGTTCTCCCATATAGCAAGCATATTATTAGAAGTGGATTTTTTAGGAGGATTGCCTCCTTCTCCATCACTAACTCCTTTCCGCAACTCATTAAAAATCAAGGTATTTTTTATATTCCTCAACTACTCATAGTAGTTCTCTTTTATAGTGAGAACTAATGCCGCTATGAAGATGAGTGAATGCATTATAAAAATCCTGAATTACACCCTAAATAGTCACAAAAATCTAAAATGTCTCTGTAATAAAACTGGTACGCCTTTTATATATGTAAAGCTTCCAACTTATGTCATAGCTCATTCAAAGCATATATATGAATTTAAACACTTTGAATATGATACATATATGTATTGTATATGATTCAACACACCTTAATATCTAATTAATTTATAGAATTATTCAACAAATGACCACCATGATACTTGGCCAACAAAAAACATAATTGACAATCACAATTAACACATAATTCAATGCACAATTTAAATTTTTCAATGCACTGTACAAGATCACATGGTTTCCTATGCACTATCTCTCAGTTTAATTCTTCAATGCAGAATGTGACTACAACAATTAGCCATTCCAATGTATAACAAACTTAGGAATTTGAAGAGGAAGAAAAAAAATCATTACATGGAGTTTCCACGAGACTTAAATGCTTAATGCAAGTTCCATACTTGACACCAATGAAAATTCCTACACAAAGGACCAACACAGCCGTGGGTGACTTTGAAAAAAAATAGGGACACATGAAAAAATATGGCAGAAAAAATAGGAGTCATGATAGAAGGAGACTAGCTTTCGGCTTCTGCTCTAATACGATGTCATGTAAAGTGAGTAACTCTGCAATGAAACCTTTGTAATTGCATTAGCCAATGTATGAATATATACATGAGTGGAGAGACTTTTGGGATTCTAATTCCAAGATATTTTTCGTTTTTTACAATATTAACAATATTCCCAATCCTTTTGGATTAGGTGTCAACATCACATGGTAGTACAATATCAGAGCATTGAATCAAGAACATCCTACTTAGAAATATGCATTCTTTTTAATAGTGAAGAGACAACGAATACGTAATAGGTAATAAAATATAAGCTCTTTTGGCAAGAGTATTCAATGGAAACCAAGAAAAAAATTAATGGTGTATTACTGATATTAACATGATATGTAATAGAAAATTGATAGAAAAGGACTCACCATTCACCAAATAATTTACTAATTGTGGGTTCCTTTTCAAGTGCCCTATATGGCTAATCTTTTAAACTAAGAGGAGGGTCCAATGTTTACAACATACACAATTGGATATGAAACTCATTTAACCTAGAAATGACCCCCTTTATGTTTTTTCACTTCAAAGAAAACCTTTGGTGACAAAATGAATTAAGTACCAAGATTTGAAAATGGGGCAATGAAGGGCTAGGCATAATGCAAATAAAGCAGCACGAATGAAAAAGATTTAATGAGATAGGTGTTATTGGAAAGCAAGGAAGGTGGTTTGCAATTTTACAATAGAGGTCGTGTGTTATGTGTATTCCATTACAAAAGAAACAAAAGTTCAAAGTATATGGATATTCTTTTGAAGACAATGGTAAACAAATACTACATTATCATTAACTTGGGCAAGGAAAATCCATAGTATTGACATGATAAATTAAACTAGAGCTAGACATAGTGTGGGTTCTTGTTGTAGGATGAAAATTTAGCCAATTTTTTTGAGGAGCTTTAATGAAGACAGTAACAAGCCTTGAAATTATCAAGGTTTTCTCATATTACTAAGACCTAGCAAGGAGAAACTTCAAAAACCCAAAAACCAATTAAACCTTCAATAATGGGAACTAGGAACAAAGGGGGTTTCCATATTGCATGTTGAGAGGGATATTTAAACAAAATTTGGGTGACAATGGAGCGACTCAAGGGGAAAATAAGTTTCCCCAAGACATTATGTCTCATATCAAGTTGGGTTTGTGCATTTATCTAGAAGGGTGGTCCCAATTGAATAAGGTCATATGTGATGCAAATTTTAGGTGACTACCCATTAAAACCATGGAAGGAAAATAAAACACAAAAGAAGGAATACAATTTCAAACTAGTTGAATACAATTTCATCCTTTATCCATGCAAAGTCAAAATAAACATGGGAAAAATGGTGGGAAAACAAAAACAAGGATGGCATTAACCCCTTACAACTCATAGATAGGTTACGATGCATAAAATTCTTACTGAAATAAATCACTTTCTTCAAACCGTAGTGGATGAAAGCCACACCTTCTTTTGGGGCTCTTATTAGGCCATAATTATGTTGTTGGTTGCAGAGCTCCTTGACCTACGAGAATGTTACTACAAAATTAAAATGAGACCTCGGAATTTCCTGAATTCTTTGATTGATGGAACCAGTTTCCCCAATGTAGGGAGTCCCATAAAAGCATGGGATCAAATACACACCTTTCATATCGTTTAGATTCACCAGGTCTTTGGTTGATCCTAGGGAGCTTCAGATTGTGTTCAAGGTAGAAGAAACATTGTGTTTCTCAAGAACCAAAGCAATCTTGTCTATAGTTCCTTGAATAAGGGAATACAAAGTTTGGAAGTAGATTCTTTAGCTTCTATCTTAACCTTCAAATATTTTCTTGTTTTTTTTAAATCTTTGGTACTTACCAATCTACTTTAGCCATTCAATTCAAAAACATCAAAGAGATGAGTTTTCGCATTCTCTATGTGATTTTTGTCAAAAATCAGCAAAGCAGAGTAGCGAGAATGTTTAGAACCCCCAACTTTTGCGTTCATGCTCATATATTAGCTTTATACTAATTGTTGAAATAATATATTTCTTACAAGTTCATTTTGAACTATTTTTAAATCATTATAATAAATATGTAAACCATGGTTTTCTTTAGCATTACAAAAAAAAGTTGTTAGCTTACTTTATCATGATTCATTTTAATTTTTGTAATATAATAGTTTACTATAGGGTTTTCTTTGTTTTCTTTTATTGGCATATTTACAAATTAGTGAGACTATTAAAAAAATAATCAATAGTGGAAATATTTTCCTCATAAACCCTAGAAATTATCTCTAGTTTTATTAAAGAAACTCTAAGGACATGAAAGGGATCTATTTAAACATTAGTACACATGTAAAAATGAATATCGGGAGCTTTAATGAAGACAATAACAAGCCTTTAAATTATCAAGGATTTCTCATATTACTAAGACCTATAGCAAGGAGAAACTTCACTTTGTTTTGCAAGGACACTAAATTTTGTTGGATAATAGAAAGTGAAATCATTTCATATGCATGTCAAATATCAAGGTTTTAACCTACTGCTCTATTACCATTTAGGAACTACTTGGGTGTCACTACCTTGCCTTGATATGATTATTCATTTTCATGGAAAAAAAAAACATTACTTGGGTGTCACTACCTTGCCTTGATATGATTATTCATTTTCATGGACAAAAAAAACATTAAATGCCATGTCACTATACTAATCCAATTGTGTTGTTAGTCATTCATTCAAACCAGAATAAAATTGAGAACTACTTACGTGTCACCACACTGACACACTGCTTCGATATGATTATTATTTTAATTCACACGAAAAATCATTAAATGCCATAAGAGAAATCATTAAATGCCATACCAGAATACTAATTCAATTGGATTGTTAATCATTGAAAGAAGAATAAAATTTGGAACTACTTGCGTGTCACCACCCTGCCTCCATATGACTATTCATTTTCATGGACACAAAAGAATCACTAAATGCATGTCAGAATACTAATTCAAACCAGAATAAATGTCGTAGGGATAAGAGTAGTTTGCACACGCTCCCAATAAAAACCATGACTGAGCAAACTTCAAAAACTTTATTCATAAAATGCCTAAAACCCTAGTTCTAATTACTGACCACCTTAATGCGATGGACGTTGTAAGCGACGGCCATAATCTTGCTGCTCCGGTAACTTCCTGTTCGCATACCGACCACCATTATCATATCTGAAGAAATGCTCTTGAGATAACGGTGTAGGTAGAGCCATGTTTGCAGGGTGACCACCATTAACATATCTGAAGAAATGCTGTGGAGGTAACAGTATGTTTTCTAGCTGAACACCATTACCATATCTGACGAAATGCTGTCGAGGTAACGGTGCAGGTGCAGCCATGTTTGCAGGCTGACCACCATTACCATATCTAATGAAATGCTGGGGAGGTAACGGTGCAGGTACAGCCATGTTTGCACGCTGACCACCATTACCATATCTGACGAAATGCGGTGGAGGTATCGGTGGGCGTACAGCTATGTTTGCAGGCTGACCACAATTTCCGTGTCTGAAGAATTCTTGGGGAGGTAACGTTAGATATGGAGTTGACGGTGGAGGTACAGCCAGGTTTGCAAACTGACCACCGTTACCATATCTGAAGAAATGCTGTGGAGGTAACGGTGCAGGCACACCCATGTTTTCAAGCTGACCAACATTACCATTTCTGACGAAAAGCAGTGGAGGTAACGATTCAGGTACAGCCATGTTTGAAAGCTGACCACCATTACCAAATCTGAAGAAATCCTGGGGAGGTAAAGTTGGATTTAGAGGCATTCTTGCAAGCCGATCACGATCTCTCAGGAATTGTGGGGGAGCTAGCGGTGGAGGTGCGTGCATATTTGCGAGTTGATCATCCTGTGCGTTGAATTCTGGTGGATGTCTATTTCTGGGTGGAGGTGCGTGCATATTTGCGAGTTGATCATCCTGTGCGTTGAATTCTGGTGGATGTCTATTTCTGGATCGAAGAAAACATGTTGTGAGAGGTTGTTGTGTTTGAGTTATCAGGGGAGGTCCAATTGCCAAATCAAGCAACTCTGGATTCTTGTCTACCAGCTCCTTCAATGCTTCCTCCTTAGCAGCCAGAGCCTCATCGTCTCCTGGCTCATAAAATTGGGAACACTTGTTGCATCTTGGACAGAATTTCGCTATTTTTGTCATACACATACAAAAATGACAGTCGCTCGAAAGTGTCTTTCTGCAAAGGTAACACATTTTGTTTCCACACCTACACCTCAAGCTATTGCATCCGTCCTCTTTTATTAACTCCACCTCGCAATTATTACATTTTCTTATCACAGCATTCGCCATCCTCTCTTCAACTTTCCTACGAAGTGACGTTTCAGCTGATTTTTTATCAACCTCTTCACAGCGTAGTGGTAAGTGACTCACCTTCTTGCATTGGATACATGAAGACTTTAGACATTTTGGGTTTGGACAGTCCAGGACTTGTACACACTTGTCTATTTCGTATGGAATGGTACAAAACATAGTTACCAAATTCGAATTCGAATTCGAATTCGAATTCGATTCGATACGGAAAAAATTCGACACTATAAAATTCAATACGGAAAAAATTCGACATTATACGTCTTACAAATACTTAAATTCTTTTTTTTAATATTGGATTTATCTTTTTTTTTCTATTTTTTTATAAGTCTTATCCATTGTAAACTGAATTTTGTTATTTTATAAATTTTTTATAATATAGAAGTTACTGTTTTTCTTTTTTTTTATAAAAGTTGTCAATTTGGAAGCTTACCATTTTATATCTTTTATAATAATGAATTTTTCCATATTATAATTTTTTGTAATATAGAAGTTACTGTTGTTCTATTTTTTTTATATAAAAATTGTGGAATTAGAATCTTACTATTTTATATATTTTATAATTTTTTATAATATTTATGTATTTTTTTTTTATAAGAGTTATTTATTTAACACGATATAGAAATTAGATTTTTATCTCGGTCTATGGTGACATTCAGTTTTGATGTTCTATTTCCAGGGCAAGCCCGAGAACTATGTTATCGACCTTCCAGTTTTACAGAATTATAGCTGTTTGATTTTTCGATTGAATTTTTTTAGGGTAGCTTAATTCTATTTTTTCTAATAAAGCTGATCATTAATACAAATTTTTTTCTTAATATGTTAGATGCATTTTATAAGTGGCATGTTTTTTTTTCCAATGGAAAATTTCATTATGTGGATCTTGGAAAATTTCGTTCTGTGGATCTTGCTATTTTGGACTATTATGCCTATGGTGCCTGCCTTCTAATTTTCTTTGTGTGTTCACCGAGTAAGATCAGGGAATATTACTCAATTGAACGGTCATGGAGTCACTCAACAACGACTTCTCCTTTACGATCTCATTACCCTCTTTCCGCTGCCGCTGATAGTGGTTGATGCCAGGGGCGTCGATCAACCCTTTTTTTTGACATGGAGTCTGCGGACTCATTCCAATGCCGGTAGATATAAGAGAAAGTGATCTTTGTGAATAATTCAGTCATAATAGAGATTGCTCCCACCAGTTGGACAGAGAGGGACCGGAGAGAATTGCTCAAACATTAACAATCTTAATAATGATGTTTCAATCCCCATATAGAAAACTGCTCTACCATTAACAATCTTATTGTTAATAATGAAGTTTGAATATCCATATATGGCAATGATTGTTAATAATGAAGTTTGAATATCCATATATGGCAATGCGATACATATAGATCTGTTGAGCAAATAATAATATTCCCCACGATTAACCGTCTTAATAATGAAGTTTGAATCCCCATATATGCCAATTCGATGCATATGGATCTGTTGAGCAAATAATAATAGTCCCCAAAGTCTCAGTAGTTCGGCTCGGCTCAGGTGTTGGCTCTAACACCAACACCAACACCACCATTCTAATGTAGAAAACGTACCGAACTCGAATTGACGTATTAATTCGCAAATCGAATCGAACCGGCGAATTTTCGAATTTTTTTCTGCAGTACGGCCGAACTTGGTAACTATGGTACAAAATGGGCAATAAACCAAATTTTCAATGTGGGCTTCTTCAACTATAGCTTGGGCGACACGATATTCATATTTTTCAAGAACATCATTTGGGATAACTTTCCTAATCTCTGTCAAAAGAATTGACTGTTTGCAGTGATAAATATCCATGCAGGATAGAGAGCCATTTGCACGTGCTCTCAGAACTCCATAAATGATTTCATCAACCTGCCTCCTTATACATTTAAAACAAAAAAGATGCCCATCTCTACACTGTACCATATTTTCATATTGATATTCACAATAGCAGCAAGCACATACGAAAGACGTTTCGACTACTTGTGTCTCTGCTTTAAAATTCTCTGAAGTCCCAACTCTTCCACGAACCAATTCATTGGAATCACCTAATCCTCTCATTATCGCCTTACCCTTCTCTTTCTGGTAAGATGATCTTTCTGCTTCCGTGCTCCTGCTTTGATGGTCGCTTGCTTCTTTAATGATGGCCTCAATCTCCTGTTTTTGGGAATTTCTTCTGAAAGATGATCTTTCTTCTTCGCTGCTCCCCCTCTCAGGATCCTTTTGGGAATTACTAAGTTGTATCAAAGAAGATCTTTCTGCTTCTCTCATAACTTCTGAAGGTCCATCGTTTGACAAATCCAAAGCGTGGTCTGAAGAAGATGATGAACGTGCCGCCATAGTTCCCAAACTTCCTGTGAAGATTTTGTGTATAATTTCTCTGCCCTGGCCTTAATATCAATAATGCGAGATAATCCCTCACACACCAATCTATGTTTAGACTCAAGACAATTTATAAATATATACGATACATAATTAAAAATTTAGCTAAAGCCGACGATATTGTTGATTCAATAATAATAATATTATATTATTATCTATTGATTTTAAACTGTAAGTTATGACGAAAGAAATGGTCGCGTATGGGGTTTATTTACTGTTCAAATTGGATTTAATGGTTATAAGAATAGATCTAATGGTTAAAAAGGAGTTTGTTTATTAAATAAGAATAATATTATATTATTGAGATTGTTTATTCAATAAGAATAATATTATATTATTATCTATTCATTTTAATGTGTAAGTTATGATGAAAGAAATGGTTTGAGTATGGGGTTTATTTATTTTCTAAATTGGATTTAATGGTTATAAGAATATATTTAATGGTTAGAAAAAGAGTTTGTTTATTGAATAAAAATAATATTATAGTATTATTAGTTTAGACTTATTTTTTAAGTTGTTAAAATTTTTTTAAAGGTAAAATTAGAGGAAAGGTTTGCATTGAGAGATATTTGTTCTATGTGAGAGCTTGATAGATGTGAGATCACATGGATCTAGATATTGATAAATATTA
The DNA here is from genome assembly GCA_031772625.1 of Pinus tabuliformis. Classification (NCBI taxonomy): domain Eukaryota; kingdom Viridiplantae; phylum Streptophyta; class Pinopsida; order Pinales; family Pinaceae; genus Pinus; species Pinus tabuliformis. The sequence goes on from CM062805.1 coordinate 1,124,042,260, forward strand.
ATCAACATAGATCCATTTTAACTCTCAATCTATCAAGAGCCTAAAGAGACTTTTCCTCAAGTTTTGCACTCAAGAGATTAAATTTAATAATATCAATATTATTTAATATTATTATTATTATTATTTTAATAATAATACTAGGGTTAATAATATTTTTTATGGTATTAATAATAATTTTGCCCATGGTATTTGACCCATAGGCATCACCTAAATAAAACCTATTTTTTGAGTGTTAGTAAGTATAAAAAGGTTCATGGAGTAATATAAAAAGATGCTTTATTTATTTACCATAGCTGGGGTTTATTTATATTTTTTCGCAGTGCATTATATTAGATATCATTTTGCCACTCAACCATGTTATTTAAGTCACTCATTTATACTTTTTCCCAGTGCATTATATTAGATATCATTTTGCGATTCAACCGTGTTATGTATGTCATTCACTTATGACTATCTCTTAGGGAAATGGTCATAGATGAATGATTACTTAACACAGTTGAATCCCAAAATGATATCTAATATATTTTTATTTATTTATCATATCTCTTTTATTTACCATGATATTTGGCCCATACGCTTGGTACATAATTAGATGTTGATTTATAATCATATCTCATATTTTTTAATTTTTTATAATACTTCTTTATACCTCTTTTATATTTATTTATTTACCATACCTCTTTTATAAATATGGTATTTGGCCCATTGTATCAATAATTATTCATCCCATGGTATTTGGCCCATAGGCTTCACCTAAATAAAACATATTTTTTCAGTTTTCCTAAATATAAAGAGGTTTATGGAATAAATATAAAAGGGGTTTTATTTATTTTTAGTGTTCATAAACCTCTTTATATTTTAAATTTATATTGTGTTTATACATTTTAATATTTACATTAAAAATCTTAAATGTTAAACATTAAGTTTACATTTTTCACCTTTACATGTTTACGTTTTAATTAAATTTTACTTTTATTTTTATTTTTAGGGAATTTGATTGAGTCAAATGTAGAGTTTTGTAGAATATTTCCCACAAATCAGTCAGCTCTAATACCATGTAGAATTATTGTAGAACTCTGATACGAGGTAGAAATTTCTTACCTGTACATCAACCTGGTAATGCAATGTACTAAAGAAAAACACTTGATCTACTTCTATAAACAATTTAGCACAAGCTTAATCAACCATGAGCAACATCAATAAGAACACATATAAATGATAAAAAGGAATCAATCACACATAACATAGAAGAATTTACCCGGGGAAAGCCTAAGCCTAAAAGCCCAACCCTGTATTATCATACAAGTGGAAATATAGTCTGGATTACACAAAGCCTTAGCTCAGAAGCTATCCAGCTCTAAGTACAATCCCTTTGCTGCTCATAGATACTCAAAGGCTTCTCACAAACCTTCTCCTCTGCCATCCAAGCCTCCTATTTCCTTGTGCATTTTCCTTGGGGTCCAGTGTTGCTACCTGTGTGAACTGGCCTCTTCACACACTCAATAACGTCTTTTCTAACTGCACAAACCTGAAAGAGATAAATCTTCATAATGGATGAGCTTCCTTTATGGGAAAAATATTCATCCAACTGATAGTACATTGTCCCTTCTCTCATGTCAACTGGGTCTCTGACAGAACTGACATGCATCAGTTATCCATAAGTGAATACACAATTATCTGAAAATAATAATTATCACATGCATGCAACCATCAACAAACAATATCTCATTAATTTAACAACTTGTTAAATTAATCTAACTTAACTTGACCAAGTTAAACTAAGTCAACTCATCCTTCAATATAGAACTCATCCTTAATTCCTTAATGAGTGGAGCAAATCAAGGACACATTCTCCAATTAGTGGAGAAATAATTACATGTTCTCACAAAGACTTCAGTTTTCTTTTCCATAACTAGTTAACTCATGGATAATTAATTAATTAATATTCAAAACTGTTGGTAAGACCAAGTTCAAATTTACATCCTATAGATAGACTAGGGACTACTATAAATAAGAAGGGACCATGAAATGTTATTTTTAGAAGATGTTATTTTTAGTAGTTTCACCTCTCACCCAAGGTGGCCAAAATGTTCACTCGCCAAACTGCTATTTTTAAAAGTGCTATTTTTAGTAGTTCTATTTTTAGAATTTTATAAATTTAGCATTTCTTGTTGCACACTTTTCAACACTGCTTCTCAACAAGAAAGGCTTCCTCTTGAACCCGATCCTGTAACTCTAGAATGTTCTGCATGCAACACATCTACCAAGTGTTGTTGCTCCAGCAAGACTTGGAACAAAAAAACTCCCAATGGACCAATCTATTGGGCTGGAAACATACTCTAGTGTTGAAGCTCTACCTACTGCTGACAAGTGCTCCCTCTCTCACCTCTGCTCTACGGCAACATCTCCATGCATCTCACACCATTGCACTCTTCTCTGTGCTACCCTGCATTGTGCAACACACTTGTGCCTCTCCCATTGCTGCAGACTACATGCTCTACGTTGTCCTGGGATTCCCTGCACTGTAGCTCTCTCTGCCACTCAATCCACATCTGTCTCTACCCAATCAGTTAGTTCCTACTACTCCACATCGGGGCTCCTATAGCAAAGTCTAATCCAAGAGGTTGGGTACCTCAAGGATCCTACCTCTCCTCCTTGGGACGATCACTCCACACTGCCCCACCTTCTACTTGGAGGTAAGGTTGCATGTGATCCCTCAGCCCACCTGGCTCAAAGTTTCCCCCTAGTGGAGGTCTCTGCATCAGTAGATGCCTCTACTCAATCTCCTCTCAGCTTCACTTATTGCAGTTGCTCCACAACCTCCTGAAGTTGCTGCACCAATTGTGGATCCTCCACAATTGTCTGAGACTTATTCTAGCTCTGCATGTTGAGAGGTAATTTACTTTCCCTCTCAACGACCAAGTATAGAACCTTTACCTTGCTCCTTAAGGCTTTGGATGCATCTTGTACCTCAAGTGCATACAGGTTCCTGGCTAGCACACCAATCTATTTCCACTTTCCTCTCATCACTATTTTTCTAGAAAAAGAGCTGATTTTAAATCAGCAATATCTCCCTCATCCGAACTCTGATTCAGCTGATTTTTTTTTTGGGTATTTTTCCACAAGGAATCCAAATTTGCTATTTTTTGCTGAAAATTTTGTACAAAATTTTTTAGATCTTCTCTGGAAAAGCTCGGGCCAAAACTCAAAACTTTGAAATCTCCTCTCAGTATACTGTTCTTTCCTTGATCACGTGTGCTCCGATACCATGTAGAATTTTGTTATGAAATGAGCTCACAAAAAGATAAAAGGCAGTTGGTTTGTTTGCGGACTCCTGAATTACGTTCCAAACAGGTGACCTGAGGAAAATAGTCATAACTTATGTTTTGAGCATTAGATTGAAATTTCGTAAGAAGCTACAGAAAGAGGAGGAACTGTAGTTTCCTTTGTATATTTTTCTAATCCTAAGGTCTAAACAGTGACATGTGGCACTTCATACAAGTTTTCTCTTTTGAAAAGATATATAATCAGGTCATCTTGGGAGATTGTGCATAACTCTTTCTTGGAGAATCTAAATTCGATCAGACTAGTGGTGTTTAAAAGAGGACATAGAGGTCTACTGCAGGATAAAATTTCAGAATTGGAAGAACCGAAATTACAGATTTATAGTCATTTCAAGATCGAGCTCATAAAATCAAGAAAAGGCGATATGAGGAAGTTTGATGGCAAGGATCTGGTAAATTGGATTCTTCAGATGGAGCAATATTTTTATCTATATGGTGTACCACTTTTACAAAAGGTATGTACTACATCTTCATATTTAGAACTGGATCAATTTTTATGGTATAAAGGGCTTTGTTCTCGTAAACAACTTGTTATGTGGTCAATTTTCACTGAGGAAATGATAACACATTATGAGGATACAAAGAGAAACACCTTCTTTAGAGCAACACCAAAACAATTGGAAAGAGAAAAAGGGATTTGTTACAAAGTGGAAAGTAAAATTATGGAAACAAGGAAGTCTACCCCTCACAACTATAATAATGGAAGTGTTGTTTCTCCAAGCCTTCCATAGCCTACAAGGGTTACGCAAAGGGCTTTGTTAAAATTGTGATAGAAAATGCACTAAAGGTCATAAGTGTGCTGAGAAGAAATTATTATACATAGAGTATGAAGAGGAGGAAGAAAAGGATAAAGAAACATCAAAAGAAGAGGATATGTGCCAGGACCAAACCCCAGAGAAAGAAGAAATGAATCTGAGCATATCTTGTAAAGCATTGGCAAGAATTACCACTCTTCAAACTCTCAAGATAGAAGGACATATCAAGAAGGAAAAGGTTCAAGAAGTGAAAGATCACATCGAGAAAGAAGAAATGAATCCAACCATATCTTGTAATGCATTGTCCAGAATTAGCACTCGTCACACTATCAAGATAGAAGGACATATCAAGAAGAAAAACGTTCAAGAAGTGAACGATCGCATCGAGCATCAAGAAATGAATCCGACCATATCTTGTAAAGCATTGGAAGAAATTACCACTCCCCAAATTCTCAATATAGAAGGACATATCAAGAAGAAGAAGGTTCAAATAGTGAAATATCAGGAAAAAAAGTATCAAGAAACATCAAAAGAAAAGGATACTCACCAGGAACCAACCCCAAAGAAACAAGAAATGAATCCAACCATATCTTGTAATGCATTCGTCAGAATTACCACTCCTAAAATGGTAAAGATAGAAGGACATATCAAGAAAAAAATGTAATAGTGTTGATTGATTTGGATAGTACACATAATTTTATTAATTGTAAGATAGCTAAGGACTTGAATTGCTTCCTAGATCCAGCACCAGAGTGTTAAGTGACAGTTTTAAGTGGAGGAACCATAAATTGCTTTGGAAAGTGTCATAATATCAAGCTATCCATGCGAGAATATGTATTGAATAGCCCAATGTTTTCTGTTCTAATGGGTGGTGCTAATGTTGTACTAGGAGTCCAATGGCTACAATCCTTGGGTACAATAGCTTTTAATTTTCAAGAACTTTTTATGAAATTTTCTTCAGTAGGAAAGGAAGTTGAATTAAGGGGTATCACAAGAAAACTAGGAAAGATAATCAACTCTAACAAAATGAGAAAGCTTCTAAAGAAAGAACAACGAGGCGTAATTTCACAATTATGTTCGGTAATTGTTCGCACATCGAAATCATGTATTTCTCCAGATCTTCAAAAAGTATTGGACAATCACTCCAAGGTATTCGAGAGTCCCAAAGGTCTCCCACGTATTTTTGATCATGATCATCCTATTTATTTTATTCCAGGATGTGTTCCTCCAAACGTCAAGCCTTATAGATATCCATATTCCCAAAGGTGTGAAATTGAACATATGGCTGTAGAAATGGTAGGGGTTGGTACAATTACCCAACCAAATTTGATAAACAAAGGAAGGTATGAATGGAAGAATGGCGAAGCAGGGTGGGAACTCATTCAAAATTTGTCAAATATCCCAGTTCCAACAATATTGCTAGAACTTGACAAGTAAGAAAAAAAACATATTGGAACCTGAAGCATTTATAGAATCTAGAAGTTGAAAACTACGAAATCGATTAATTTCAAAGCATCTCATCAAGTGGAAGAACTTACCTGTTGAAGATTTCACATGGAAGGAAAAGAATTTTATACAGAAGAAGCAATAACTACTCAAGCGTTGAGGACAACACTTTTTGAAGGAGAGGGGAATGTTGGGCCCCTATACTACTAGTGTAACCCCTTATTGTTATTAGTGTAATGTAAAGGAGGTTTCCTAATAACAATAAGGGGTTACACTAGTAGTATAGGGGCCTAAAAAATTTTGTACAATATTTCCTACAAATCAGTTAGCTCTGATACCATGTAGAATTATTGCAGAATTTTTCTACAAATCAGTCAACACTGATACCATGTGGAAATTTCCCACCTGTAGATTAACCTCGTAATGCAATGTACTAAAGCAAAACACTTGATCTACTTCTACAAACAATTTAGCGGAAGCTTAATCAACCATGAGCAACATCAATAATAACACATATAACTGATAGGAAGGAATCAATCACACATAGCATAGAAGAATTTACCCAGCGAAAGAATCAGCCTAAAACCCCAACTTTGTATTATCATACAAGTGGAAATATAGTCCGGATTACACAAAGCCTTAGCTCGGAAGCTATCCAGCTCTCAGTACAATCCCTCTGGTACTCATAGACAGTCAAAGGCTTCTCACAAACCTTCTCCTCTGCCCTCCAAGCCTCCTATTTCCTTCTGCAATTTCCTTAGGGTCTAGTGCTGCCACCTGTGTGAATTGGCCTCTTCACACACTCACTAACCTTTGATCTAACTGCACAAACCTGAAGGAGATAAATCCTCATCATGAATGAGCTTCCTTTATAGGAAAAATATTCATCCAACTGATAGTACATTGTCACTTCTCTCATCTCAACTGGGTCTCTGATAGAACTTACATGCATCAGTTATCCATGAGTGAATACATAGTTATCACATACATGCAAGCATCAACAAACTATATCTCATTAATTTAACAACTTGTTAAATTAATCTAACTAAACTAGACTAAGTTAAACTAAGTCATCTGATCCTCTCAATATAGAACTCATCTTTAATTCCTCAATCGGTGGAGAAAATCAAGGACACATTCCCCAATTAGTGGAGAAATAATTGCATGTTCTCACAAAGACTTTAGTTTGCTTTTCCATAACTAATTAACTCATGGAGAATTAATTAATTAATATTCCAAATTGTTGGTAAGACCAAATTCGAATTTACTTCCTATAGATAGACCAGGGATTGCTACAAATAGGAAGGGACCATGAAATGCTATTTTTAGAAATTGCTTTTTAGTAGTTTCACCTCTCACCCAAGGTTTCCAAAATGCTCACTGTCCAAACTGCTATTTTTAGAAGTGCTATTTTTAGCAGTTCTATTTTTAGAACTTTCTAAATTTAGCATTTCTTGTTGCACACTTTTCAACACCAAAATCTTAACATAACATAACCTACATAAGCTTACAACATCTCTCCCATACGGAGCTGGAGAGAGCCTATCTGAGAAATAATGGTTTTAAATTTAAAATGAAATTATTATTATTATATAAACCTTAATCCATCCTTACTCTAGTCCCATAGAAGGATCAAATATCTCAAGGTGCAAACCTCTTTTTTGAGTGCAAAACTTGAGGAAAGGTTTGTACCTGAAGAGATTTGATCCGTCTAGGGGATTGATAAATCGAGAGTTAAGACGGAACCATGTTGGTTCAATGGTTAATAATTATTAAGAGTTTATTTTACATCTTCAAAAACATCATCCATTGTCCACATACATGGACAAAAGAGATTAACAAATTTTCCCCACTATCTACAAACTAATAACCTCTAGTACATATTGAATTAAAGAGTAACTGAGTTTCCTTTGAGTCCAGTGTATTTCAATTTAGATGAACATCGTTAAATATAGCTTGATTTTGACCAATCCAAACTGCCTAAAGAAAAAAAATTGGTAAGCCATCCAACATGTCATGGATATTGAATTGAATTTTCACTGCCATGGGATTTGAAGTTTCCATTCCTCAAACATTTCTTTCCAATTTTTTGGAATGGATGAGTTATGTTTGGCCTTGTCCAAAGTGATTTTGTAGACATCAAAAGAGAGGGAGAATTGTCCAAAGACATGAGGGATGCCTTCCTATGCCATATCACACATGACACAATAGGAAGGGCCTTGAATATTTCTTTTCTTGAGGTTTTATCCTATCAATATCTTTCCAAAGACTAATTTCCAATAGAAGAGATTAATTTTTGGCAATCCATCCTTATACCAAATTCTTCCCCATATTTTCTCTATAGGTGAGTGAATGAATTTTGAATTAACAAATCACATCCTACTATCACTATGTATATATTATTCTTACTACCCATCTATATGCACCAATCCAATCTTGAAGTAGCTATTGGGGTGAAACCTTTTAGTGCTTTGACTACCATTGACCAATGATTTTGAAGATTTGGGGGGATATTGGAACAATGCCAAACAACCCATTAACCATTGAGATCCCACCACAATATATCATTGATCTTGTTGAATCCCTTTGCCTCCATCTATTTAGCTAATTTCATTACTCCTTCATTCTCACTCACTAGATCTGCTAAAGGAATTTGATCCTTCCAAAGACTAATGTGCATGCCATTTCCAACTTGCCAACCCAAATGGTCCATGATAATCTAGGCCACCACTTAGATAATTTCCAATTTTAGAAACTTGTTCTGGCCATGCCTTTTGTTTGGGTTTGATTAGCCTATTCTTTTGGAAATATTTGTGCACAAATGCCAATTTCCACCATTCTTGGGAATATGAAAGAAGGCACCAAACTATATTCGCATCGAAAGCTAGATTCACGATCTCATGATCTTTTAGAACTAATCCACCAAAGTTTTTTTGAAAGGCACATGGTATTCCAATTCACTAAATGAAATTTATGTTATTGTTCTTTCCTCATTTCTAAAGAAACTTCCACAATATGCCACCAATTTGGTGGATTACTCCATTTGGGGTAAGTAAACTTGAACCCATATAAACTTGAAGATATGAGAACATTGATTTTATTAAGATGACCTTTCCTGCCACATTTAACCATTGTGACCCCCAAGCTTGTATTCTCTTTTTTATTTTATACAAGATTCCCCCCATTCATTTGCATTATATGCTCCCAGTGAAATTTGGATTCCTAAATATTTTAGTGATTCCACTCCATGACGATTGAAAACTTCAATAACCTTCACACGTTATTCAACATTAACTCAACACAATTCTTGTTGTATAATTAACATTACCTTTTATTGACCATACTTCCTAATAGATCAAATTGCAGATAAATAAATAAATAAAGCGGAGGACTATTATTTTGGAGGCACCTCCCAATAGGAGAGTTTCATCAAAAAAATTAGAGAGATTTACATGTTTAACATTTCGTATGATACTCAATCCCAGCAAATTATTTTCTTACATGGATTTCTCTAAATTCCTACTAAGACTTTTAGCACTAATGATGTGATGAAGAGGAGAGAGAGGGTAGCCATACCTTAGCCCTCGAGAGGCAACAAAAAAAGGGTGGGTCGGTCATTAACCAATGGCACAATCCATAGGGAGCCAATGAATGTGTTTATCCACCTTATAAATCCAAGAAAATAAAAGAGTGTCTTACTTGGTCAAAGGCATTGACCATATCCAACTTTATCACCATTCCTGGCTTGTCTAATTCCTTGCTTGAATGAATGGCTTCCCAGACTAAAATGATATTATCCAATATTTGTCTCTATGATATGGTTTTCAACAATATTTTTTTTCAATCTGGCTGCTATGATCTTCATTAGAATTTTATAAGTCAAATTACAATGAGAAATTAGTCAAAATGGGGTGAAATTTACTAGATCTATTTCTTTGGGAATAAGATAAAAAAGGACAAGTTGGTTCTTTTGTTAATATTATCTTTACTTCTATTATTATTCAACATTTCTGTCATATCATTTTTAACCATAATCCAAAATCTTCTATAAAAACTTTTGGAGAAGAAATCAAGGCATGGGGATTTATCTGGGTCCAAATATTGCTATGAGAAATCCAAACACAAATTTGAGATCCAAACAGACTGAAAAAGAAAGATAAGACTAACTTCAAGGGAAAATGGTAGAAATCCCTAGAATATAGGAAAGGAGGGAGAAATGTGAATTTCATCACTCCTACCAAGAATTATCCTTAGAAAAATTCCACTATTTTTGAGTGATGGCGCTCAATATTACAATAATGTTGCAACTCCCAAGGGTGCTTGACCTTAATTGTCAACCCAAGGTTTGTACAAACTTAAGAGGGGTCATCATTATGTGTGTAGCATGTAATGTGTTATTATTTTTTTGATATTATGCAAATTAAAGCAAATGAAAGGAAATAAGTTGTAACATAGAGACCATTGTGTTGTCTATGCTACTAGAAATACTCAAAATCATAGGAAAAAGAGAATATATTCTATTTGTAAGGATAAAGGAGGAAAATCAATTCAATCATGCCAAAGAAAAATTAAATCTACTATACAATCCATTGTAAACAAACTTGCAACATAAAGAAATCAATGAAACAACAAACCCTAATTTTATAGAAAAAGGCAGTTTTGATGCATCAACTACGTCAAAGATCCTATAACTTTTACACAATTAAAAATTAAATTCTCAAGATCTTGGGGACATTATACTATGAAAATGAAGGTTAACTATGCTTGAATTGTAAAGCTAAATGAATTTTTGATGCAAAACATGGGATGCTACAAGAGTCCTTGTTTTCCTATAGGAGATAGTCCAGTGACTAAAAAAAGATGTTTCAGAGGTGATTTGAAGTAAGGATAAGTTGAGGATAGGTTTAAGGATTATGACATATTTTCGAAGTCCTTATGCCTATGAGGGATATTTTTTTCACCAAAAGAGTGATTCTAGGGTTTCCTGTAGCTCTAGAAATCAAGAATTTATGTAAAACAAAATACAAAAATCTATGACAACAAGTTTACAAGCTTAATGCTTGGGAAGGGATGTTAGCTTCATAATAAAATATTTCTAAACTTACTAAAATGTTGGGATGGGGTCCCTTGGGTCAGTTTTGGGGTTAAAAACCCAAGTTTTGATGTAAATTTGGGTAAAAAGATGTAAAGTCTCCACAAATTGTGGATGTGAAGCCTGCAGATAGTTAGAAGTAAAAAGGGGTTTAACCTCTTGTTTATGTCAAGTCAAGTCAGTTTTGAGATCTACCCATGGTCCATGGACCATGGGATTATATGAAGAAAGGCTATAAATAAGCATGTCTTAGAGAGTCTAAGGCAGAAAAATAATATTTTGGTGATAATGGGTCAATAGGAGATAGTGCAGAGAAGTGAGTTATAGACGAAGGAAAGGCTTTGTAGCTGAGTGCACAAAGGCCTAGAGTAGAGCCCGCAGATGAGTGCGTAGACCCCTGCAGCTCAATGCATAGGGAAGTTTGAGTCTGTAACTTCATTTTGAATATCAATAAAGAAGATTGTTGGAAAAATTCGTGTGTTCATCTGTTACTTCTAATATTTATGTTTACGATATATGTTGTCATGTAATAAATGTCTTTATGAAATATTATGTATTGATGCATGATTATGTTTGATATGTCTTACTAACTGTACACAATACATGTGATGTATTTACGCAAAGATTATAATACTTGTTTTTGTGTTTATTAAATACTTAAGTATATCTGTGTGAACTCATATCTAGGGTTGCTTTATGGTGTGTGTAGGTGGATGTTGTATCTGTTAAGGGTCTACAAAACCATATCGTAGACATTCGTGAAGGTCTAAGGACCGTTTAAGAGAAGTTACAGTACTAAGCCTTGATGACTTATACTTTTGTGCGAAGGCAGATCTACAGAAATAAAAGAAATCACACTAATCTCTGGATGTAGAAACTTGGTTCCAGCATCCCTGCATACTACCTCAGGTGAGACTTTATCCTGTGCTATTCGGGTTGATGTAGAAAGGGCTAGTAGTGTAGGGTTTTATTTGGCACAATTAACTCTGAACCTGGTTCAGGACCCACTAAGGCAAAAAATGGCTCCATTGTCAGGACACGGATCTACATAAAGAGATGTGTGATGTCGCATCACTGGAATCCGACCAAGAAGGAAATTGAGAAGTCGATGGACTGGAAGATTCACGAATTCACGACGTAAGAAAATAGGAATCCACACCTACCAAAGGAGTAATGGTTGGACATATATTTTCTTCTGCACCTTCTCGATCAAACTATACAAATGGATAGCTAAGTTGGAAGACGACCAAGGAAGGTGGAGACTTGATGGTCCAATAGTGTGGACACCAGAGCTAGTGCAAAGGTTCAAAACCTTTGAAGACAAGATCGCACACATTGTTGAACACTTGCTTGATTGAATTATAGGAGGATTTGTTACAGAGTTCGCGGTTGATACCTCAGTTAGCTACAGTGAAGCAAAGTGATGCTTTTTCAAGGGACCATGAGGTAAGTATATGAGATCTTTGAATACATGGATTAAGATACTCTTGTGTGAGAAACAGATTATGTTGTTGCCTTGATGTTCATATCTACACCAAGTAGTCATCTACATAAGTAGTCATTTATAAATATAGACCCATGATCAGAATGACCATCAATGTAAAGCCATTGTACATATTATTTAGTACTATTGAAATCGCAACCCTGATGTATGAAACTAGATCCAAGGTCTTCTATCTCATTCAATCATTCAATCAAGTACGAGTCTAACCATGTGAATATGTAATATGAAGTCGAATATGGGAAGACACCATCTGATTACCAGCCAATGATGTAAGCTATTAACAGATGTGAGATAAATCATTGATAATGATAATGATCCTCAAGGTACTACAGTACATTTCACATGGTGTGAATGGATGATTTGATGTCGAACACCATACACAGTCTTTCGATCGAAGGCCATTTATGTATGCCTATCACCGAATGTGAGAAACCTGCCATTGATTATGCAATCCTCAACTTAGGTACTGAAAGAGTGTTTCTAAGTCAACTTCTTGGATAATGAGATGATGTCGACAAGAAGCGACTCATCGTAGGAGGGCCTCAATGTATCCCACATCAACAACACGAAACAAGTGTAGTGATTTTAGAGATGGAATTTGACTGATGACATAAGGTTTAGGAATGGCGGTGATGAAGATGAAGGTTTATGGTATTGCAAAGGATGAATTTTGACTAAATGACTTCTCTTGAACATGTTGGTGACACTGAAATGAATTGGTAGCATTGACCTAAAACAAAGTGATGGATGGTATGATAGACCAATAGTGTGATAACCATCAAGCTAATAACCTAATCCAAATAGTTACGGTGATGGAGTGAAAGTGTCATGTTCAAGAGCGACCTGCTACCATAAAGTGATTTTCCCCTTTCTCCATTTTCCCCAGTTATTGCTGGCCAATACCTCTTTATTTTTATCAAGCTTGAGGAGGATAACATATTCTTGTTGTATAAGTTCATCCTTCGGGTGAATCCATCACTATTTGATGTTTTAACAAGTCTAGCGAAGGTGAAACTCGCTCTTGTATAGATGGACAAGTTTGTCAATATTTGGTGCTTTAACGAGTTTAACGACAAAGATAACTCAGTCCCTTTCATGTTTAGGGAGTTTGAAAAGGGAAGAAAAGAAAACTCCACAAGTTATTTTTCATAAACTAATCTCTCAAGCCCGAAAAAGAATAAAATAATACAAGAGAGATATTGTTTCCAATCCATTAACGAGCTGAAAAGGACAAGTGCTCAACAACATTTTCATATTTCAAGAGTCTAAAAAGTGCTTAAAGACAACTCCACTTTGAGGAACGAGTGGTGTCTAGGGTAGCAACTGGTTCCGCTGATGTTGGAATTTCTCAAAACATGTTGATTCATTTGAAAAGGCTAGATAATAAGACCACTCATTGCAACTGTTCCTCAAAAAGGGTAAAACAACCAAGTGAAGGTGTATGATCAGCCAACCAGATAGTGATGATGGAAGGAGAAAAACCAACGGTCATTTGACATAAGAGGATGATAGAATGGCAATCACGAGGGTTAAAATGGAAATGGGTTCATTTTTACACAAGCTTGAACCATAGGGAACTATGCTTGGATTCAGTTTCATGTTTACACAAGCTTGAAACGACGAACTATGCTTGAATTCAATTTCATTTTTACAAAATCTTGAAATGAAAAACAATGGTGGAGGTTGGTTTACAAGTCCCCAACATGATGAAGGGGAGAGTCTCCTATAACCAGTTGGAAGTCAGTGCGGTGAAGCAATATTGTTATCCAACACCTTTTTGGCTTCATCCAGATAGGGACAAAGGTGAATGGGGTGATTGCTTTCACATAACCTACAGGGCAAATTAACTTTACCACTAGGTGCATGCCCCCCAAGCTTGTTTACATTCACCTAAGTAGACTACTCATGGCCATCAGGTGGATGGAATGAGGGTTTTTTTATGAGATCAAGTGAATAACTCGACTGGGATTTTATGAGATCTAATCAAAGACTAAAATTGGAACTTTGCTGCAGGGAACCTTGTTTCATCTTTTAATGATCTTGAAACAAGACAAGGAACTCTGCTTAGATTCCTTGTTTAGTTTTTTAATGAGCTTGACACAAGACAAGGAACTATGCCCATACTCCTTGTTTGATTTTTTAACGAGGTTGACACAAGACCAGGAACTATCCTCATATCCTTGGTTTCATTTTTTAATGAGATTGACACAAGACAAGGAACTATCCTCATATCCTTGGTTTCATTTTTTAATGAGATTGACACAAGACAAGGAACTATCCTCATATCCTTGGTTTTATTTTTTAACGAGCTTGACACAAGACAAGGAACTATGCTCAGGGACATGTTTCATTTATTAATGAGTTTAACATAGTAAAAAAACTATCGACGTATACCTGTTTCATTTTTTTAATGAGGTTGAGACAGCAAAAGAACTATCCTCATGGGCCTATTTCATTTTTAATGAGGTTAACATAGTAAAAAACTATCCTCATATTCCTTGTTTCATTTTTTAACGAGCTTGACACAAGACAAGGAACTATGCTTGTATTCCTTATTTCATTTTTTAACGAGGTTGACATAAGACAACGAAATATCCTCGTTGGAGTTGTTTCATTTTTTAATGAGATTGACACAGTAAAAGAACTATCCTCATATCCTTGGTTTCATTCTTTAACGAGGTTGACACAAGACATGGAACTATCCTCATAGACCCTTGTTTTATTTTTTAACAAGGTTAACACAAGACTAGGAACTATCCTCAGATTCCTTATTTTTCATGGCCCATGATAGGAGGTCATGACATCCAAGAGGTTCTCCTTTGATGGGAGGAAGGAGAGATCTGGTTCCAATGCCCCCAGTACATAATGTACAACATCACTGAATTGATCCTTAGTTGATGTAGGTATGGAATGGGTTGCCACATAATTGACCCGTGGCTGGGATGATACCATTGGTACAAAAGGACCACTTAGGGAAGATGGTTGATTGGAAGCCATATTTGGACTAGGAAATGAAATTTGGTCAACAGTGAAAATTTTTCCTTCATGCGGGAAACACATCACTCAAAAGATTCTTGAAGCAATAGCTCCCATGTCATAAACATAGTCACACCCTAGAAGTAAATTGTAATCGAAAGGGCCTAGGACTACCATCACATTTAGATAAATGATTTTTCCTCCCAAATTAATAGGTAACTAAGGGAGGATCCCTAATGGTTGGTTGGTTCCTCTGTTAAAAGCCAACATATTCTGGGTAACAGGCACAAGTGGCAGCGAACAAAGTGCTTGCCAGGCAGTTGAGGAAAGGATACTCACAAATGAACCTTCATCTATAATAGTTCTAGATACGATCATATTACAAACCTGTACTACGTTCTAGAAAGGAACATAAGAAGGAAGATGAAATCTCGCCAGTCGATTCCAATCAAGGGAAGTGACTAGACTACGTGGAGGGGGTATTGTAAGAACAGGAGAATTAACCCCTTGAGCTGCAAGAGTAGGATGATTTTCCTCCTATATTGATGGAACATGAGGACTGCCCCAAGCTCATTAGAATCTGAAGAAATGAATATAACCTGAGTGGTATCATATGCACTCTCTTCGGGAAAGTTACGATTAGCTGAAGGTTAAATTAGGTGAACTGTTACTGCGACTTGTTGATTTGGGTCAAGTATAAACTAATAGGATTCACCTTCATAGAGAATGGGTTTGACCGACGGTTGATTTGAGTTAGTCAATTCATCAACTAGTGAAGGATTAAGGGAGACTCTCCTATAACCAAATGGAAGTCACTGTGGTGAAGAAGGATGGTTATCCAACACTTTTTTGGCTTCATCCAAATGGGGACAAAGGTGAATGGGGTGATTACCTTCACATAACATACAGGGAAACTTTAATTTACCCTTCTTTCCATGAACTTTACTACCACTAGTTGATGGTGTGTCACCAACATGATCTCCAGAAGTTGATGACACAAGATGATGTGAAAGAGAAGACCGTTCTTTAAGATTTGAGGAATATCAGGTCAATTTCGAAGAATATGGTCTCCCCAGAAAGTTTGCATGGGTATTGAAATTTGTGAGGCTTGACAGATGGTTTCTCATCAGATGTTGCATTCAAAGCAATGGTTTCTTGGTTGCCCCTTGGCTGAATTTTCTTCTTCTTCTTCTTCTTCTTCTTAGCCACCTGGTTATTAGTATCAATACTTTCACGAGGCAAAGAGGAAGAAGGGGAGGAAGAGAAAACCAAGGAAGAAGGAAAAGGGTCATCTTTAGGATCGACTAGAGGTTGATTTTCTCCAGTTGGAGATGCACTTGATTGCGGATAAATCAGGACATTTTGAACCAAGGAGGTTGAAAAAAACCATACTTGCAAGCAAGTGGTAAATCTCGCAAGGGACAATGTAGCCATATAAGGAGCACCAATATTTTCAAAGGAGGAAAAGGACTAGGATTCCCATCAAAAGGAATTCCTTGATCAGTGGAATCCGAATTTGTCCCCATATGTTTTAACCTAAGATCAACTAAGGAGTGAGCATGGAGGATGTTATCTGCGGTTAATTAATGCTATTTTAATCAAAGTAACATAACAAAACAAAAGAGGTATAATCTATGCAAAAGGTTTACTAAGAAACTGTGAACTGCAAAATACCTCCTGGCGAATCGAGAAGTACAGGCATGCAACCTCCCCGAATGTTGTGTTCAGTGTATCACAGTGTACAAGGCGGTCGACTCAATTAACTAGGGATGGATAGCAACCTAGTTTTTTCCTCCCATATATACCTAGAGGTATGTGGAGTCCCAATCCGTATAAGCGTTGTCTAATGCAAAACTGCACAATGAGAGCATTCCCATATACTTTATGTATTGTAACACCACCCTATATACCCAAAGGTACGTGGGCGAGCTACGATATACTCATGTACGTGGAATGAGGTATCACACTCGGGATGTATTGTAGACAAGTTAGTGACAACTGATTTGTTTTAGGGTGCCAGAACACGTATCTAGCCTAGAATCACTAAATGTTCTCGTTAATGACAATGCTCCATTAGGTAAATTGATGAATAAGGTTTTGTCATAAATGGTGACATTGAATGGCCTTCCATACTTAGAATTAGTTCCATGGAGGAAGGGATGAGAGGATAAGATGCACCTTAACTCATTCCTCATCCATTTTCGAGCTCATAGGAGTTGATAAGTGGGGGCACCTTCTATATGACTCCAAAAGATAAGAATATCCGCCAAACCCTATGTGAATTTCACTCATTCTTACCCAGTGCAGGTGAAAAGAAGCCTAGGTGCTCTACAAAGCACCCTAGTAGTGGACTCAACTGCTCTGCACCGCACCTTTATAAGGGCTTACCTATGCTGGTCCCTCTAGAGGCTATTTATGGATATCTTCAAGTCACGAAACTATCTGAGAAGGAGGCATTCAAAGGGGTGACTTGTTTAGGGCATGAAGCAACTGAAAATAGGGTTTGATGAGCCCTAAAACACTGATCTGGATGTTGGAATTTGATGTTCCCAAATGGATCTGTAATAGAGTGGATATCTGATCGTCGGGTGGAATGATTGTACACACTTGTCTATTTAATATGGAATGTTACAAAATGGGCAATAAACCAAATTTTCAATTTTGGCTTCAACAATAACATCTTGGGACAAACGATATTCATATTTATCAATAACATCATTTCGTATAAGTTTCCTAATATCTATCAAAGGAATTAACTTGTTGCAGTGATAAATATCCGTGAAGTATAGAGAGTCATGTGCATGTGCTCTCTGGCCTCCATAAATGATTTCATCAACTTGCCTCCTTATACATTTAAAACAAAGCCGATTCATATCTCTACATTATACAATATTTTTTAGATTGATAATCCCAATAGAAACAAGCACATTCAAATGATGTTTCAAATACCTGTGTCTCTGCTTCTAAAGTTTGTGAAGTCACCTACTCCTCTGATTATCACCTTACCCTTCTGTTTCTGGGAATTACTGACATGTCTCCTGTAAGATGATCTTTCTGCTTCCCTGCACCTCCTTTGATGGTCACTTTATTCTTTAATTATGGCATTAATCTCCTCTTTTGGAGAATTACTAAGCTTTCTCCTGAAAGATGATCTTTCTGCTTCCCTGCTCACCCTTTCATGATCACCTGCTTCTTTAATTATGGCCTTACCTTTCTTGTCCTTTTGGGAATTACTAAGTCATATCAAAGAAGGTGTTTCTACTTCTCTGGTCCTCCTTTGATCACTAACTCTCATGAATTTTGAAGGTCCATCATTCGAAAAATCCAAAGGAACTAAAATTTCTTTGATAGAAATAGGCGCATTGTCTAAAGAAGATGATGAACATGTGACCATAGTTCCCAAACTTTGGTGAAGATTTTATGTATAATTTCTTTGAATTTTCTCCTGGCCTTTCAAAGAGAATTAATATCAATAATGAGAGACAATCCCTCACCAAACCAATAAATATATACGATACATAATTAAAAATTTCGTTAAAGCCGATGATATCCTTGCACACCCCAAAACCCGGAGACAAAGGAATAATATTCTCATGCACCCACCATGGCCCAAACCCTTAGAATTTGGACCCTGACGTGTTTTGAAAATTCTAGGTCCAAACCCTTAGAATTTAGATCCTAGCGTGTTTTGAAAAGTCCGCAGGAAATTTCGTTTCCCCCTTTTATTTAGGTTAAAGTATAAGTTGTGGTGAATTTCCTCCTTTTATTCATTTTAAAGTGTAAGTTATGATGAAAGAAATGGTCAAGGATGGGGTTTATTTATTTTCCAAATTCGATTTAATGGTTAAAAGAATAGATTAATGGTTAAAGGAGTTGGTTTATTGAATAAGAATAATATTATATTATTATTAGTTTCTATTTATTTTTTGAGTTGTGAATTATTTTTAGTGTAAAATTAGAGGAAAGGTTTGTATTTAGAGATATTTGGTCTATCTCAAAGCTTGATAGATCTCAGATAAGATGGATCTAAATTACCTTAATTATTGATAACTATTAATTAATATTTATTCTAATTTTTTCTTTTTAATTTAATTTTACTTTTATTTTTATTTTTAGCAATTTGATCGAGTCAAAATCTTAAAATAACATAACCTTACAACATCTCTCCCATACAGAGCTGGAGAGAGCCTATCCACACAATAATGGTTTTAAATTTAAAATAAAATTATTATTTTACCCACCTAAATCCATTTTAACTCCAGTCCCTGAGAGGGATCAAATATCTCAAGGTGCAAACTTATTTTTTGAGGAAAAAACTTGAGGAAAGGTTTGTACCTCAAGAGATTTCATCCCTCTCAAGGATCAATATATCCAAAGTTAAGATGAAACCACATTGGTTTAATGGTTAATAATGATTAATAGTTTCTTTTACATCTTCTTCAAAAACATCGTCCATTGTGCACATACATGGCGAAAAAAAATTAACACATTTTCCCCACTATCTACATACTAATATTCTAATTTGAAAAAGCTTATACTTCCTCCAAAAAACTCCTAATACGTAAAAAAATTTACAAAACATAATTTAAAACTAGAAAAAATTATCCTTCAGTATTCATCCAAAGAGAAATATTGAGTTAGAATTGATAATTTGAGGTTGGAAGGGAAGAGAATACAAATCCATAGTGTCCTCTTGAGTTGCCACCATAGGAAGAATTTGAACTTCACTTTGTTTCTCAAGAAAATTTGTATTCAATTCTTGTTCCAACCCACTAATACCTCTTTGGAGTGAGGATATCACTCTATCCATCTTCAGACTCATAGTATCATAAGCCATTTGTAGCCTCTCTACCTTCATCTACAACAATATAATTTTTGGGCATCAGATTCAACCTTTCTCATCTCCCCCATTTGGATATCAAGGTCAAAATGTACTCCGTCGAAGTCGTCAAATAGTCCAACTATTGATTAAAATCCTCCTTCTCAACATATCTACTAAAATTTTGAACATGAAATCTCTAATCCATGCTAAAGCCAGAGTGTATCAACAATCCTTATATACTTGCGGGTTTGCCTCGTCTATCTTATTACCTCTTGTTATTGCATTGAAACATCCATCAACCTCACACAATTTCTCTCCCAAAAGCACAACCATAGATTTAATGTCTCTACAATTAATCTTGCTTCATTAAAACCAAGATCCTCAAGCGTGTTGTTTGAACTTCAAAGGTGGAAATACTAAATATTTACCTCCATTCATATTTAATAAGAAGAAAAAGGAACTTCCACCTATCCCTTATTACTTCTAATATCCCATAGGTTGTCCACTTGTAATCCCGATCCCAACACACGACCATTGAGTGGAGCCACTGAGAATGAATGGATTACAAAACCACTTTGATATTGGTAGGATGACATCAATTTTCCAACCCAATACTTTCCCCTTTAAGGCTAATTAGTGCGATCAGAACTCGTATTATCAAATTTGTAAATAGCATGTCCATGGAATAGGTTTAAGAACTAATATGCTATCATCCCAAGTCATCATTACTTGATCTAGAAATACTCCTTTTTCAACGAATGAATATGCTATTATGTTGAGGTGCCTCTTGACGTGGAAGAAATTGACGACCTCAAACATCGAAATTTGCAAACGTATTCTATGTAAAATATGAGAGATACTTTGTCCCTATTTATTTTTTATATTGCACACCTATTGAATAACTATCATAAAAACTGAAAACCATTAGTTGTCGTATGTTTCTTAAAATTTCCAATTCAAGCCCTTTTTATAATGCTAAGAATTCAGCCTTATTTTTAGAAGTACAGCCCAATCCCCAAGCATATTTGGTTTATATTTCATGATAGGGGTGAAAAATAACCCCTCTCGCTCCTACCTCCATGGGGTCACCTTTCTAAGCTCCATTAAAAATTAATGATAAACAATGCTTACTACTTCCTCTGTTTTGGAATTCCTTTAAGTCCATTATGATAATGTATGGTGATTTGATAGGTTACTTATGAATGAAGCTACTAGATTGATTTGGAAAATTTCCAAGATTGAGCCAATCTTTCTTGTTTGGAAACAAATCACTTAGATCCCCTATATAATAACCTCTAGTAGATATTTAATTAAAGGGTAACTAAGTTTCTTTTCAGTCTGGTGTAATTGAATTTAGATGAACATCATAAAATATAGCTTGATTTTGAGCAATCCAAACTACCTAAAAAATAAACTTTGGTAAATCCATCCAACATCTCATGGTTATTGAATTGAATTTTCACTTCCATGGGATTTTAATTTTCCATTGCTCAAACATTTCTTTCCAATTTTCTAGAATGGATGAGTTATCTTTGGCCTTGTCTGAAGCGATTTTCTAGACCTCAAATGAGAAGGAGCATTATCAAAAGACATCAGGGATGTATTCCTCTTCCTTCTCACACATGACACAAGAGGAAGGGCCTTGAATATTTATTTTCTTGAGGTCTTATGCTGTCAATATTTTTCCAAAGACCAATTCCCAATAGAAGAGATTAATTTTTGGAAATCCATTCTTTTTCAAAATTCTTCCCCATATTTTCTCTAAAGGAAAGTGCAAGAATCTTTGAATTAACAATTCATATCTTGCTCTCAGTGTGTATATATTCTTCTTACTACCCATCCATATACACTGATCCAATCTTAAAGTAGTTATTGTGGTGAAACGTTTTAGTGCTTTGACTACCTTTGAGCAATGATTTTGAATATTTGAGGGGATATTGGGACAACACCAAAAAACCCAGTAACCAATGAGATACCATTGCAATATATCATTGATCTTGTTGAATCCATTTTCCTCCATCTATTTAGCTAATTGCATCACTCCTTCATTCTTTCTCAATAGATCTGCTAAAGGAATTTGATCCTTCAAAAGACTAATGTGCATGGAATTTCCAATGTGCCAACCCAAATGGTCCATGATAATTGAGGCCACCACTTACATAATTTTGAAATTTTAGAACCTTGATCTGACCATGCTTTTTCTTGGGTCTGATGAGCCTATTCTTATGGAAATATTTGTGTATAAATGAAACTTCCACCATTCTTGGGAATATGAAAGAAGGCACCAAACTATCTTTGCATCAAAAGATAGATTCATGATCTCAATATATCTTATAACTAATCCGCCAAAGTTTTTTGGAAGGCACGTGGTACTCAAGTTCACTAAACAAATTTTATGTTCATTATTATTTCCTCCTTTTTAAAGAAACTTCTGCAATGGGCCACCAATTTGATGGAATACTCAATTTGGGGGCAATTAAGCTTGAACCCATATAAAATTGAACATATGACAACATTTGTTTTTTTAAGACGACCTTTCCTACCACATTTGACCATTATTCCCCCCAATATTGTATTCTCTTTTTGAATTTCTGTAGGACTGCTCCCCATTCATCTACATTAGATGCTCCTAGTGAAATTCAAATTCCTAAATATTTGAATGTTTCCACTCCATGATGATTGAAAACTCCAATATCCTTGACATCTCATTGAACATTGATTCAACACAATTCTACTTTTATAATTAACATTTCCTTTTATTGATCATACTGCATGATAAATCAAGGTGGGTGTTTAAATGTTTTTCAAAGTAGAGGACTTTTATTTTGGAGGTACCTCCCAAAAGGAAAGTTTCATCTATAAACTGAGAGTGATTTACACCTTTAACATTTTGTATGATACTCAATCCCACTTAATTGTCTTCCTCCATGGCTTTCTCTAAATTCCTACTAAGACTTTTAGAAATAATCATGTGATGGTGAGGAGACAGAGGGTAGCCCTACCTTAGCCCTCGAGAGGCAACAAAAAAAGGATGGGTCAGCCATTAACCATTGGTGCAATCCATGGGGAGCCAATACATGCATTTATCCACCTTATAAATTCAAGTAGATAAAAGAGTGTCTTACTTAGTCAAAGGCGTTTTCCATATCCAACTTTATCACCATTCTCGGCTTGCCTAATTCCTTGCTTGAATCAATGGCTTCCCAAACAAGAATGATATTATCTAATATTTGCCTCTATTGCATGAATCCACCTTGGTTCTTTGATATGGATTCCAACAATATTTTTTTCAATATGGCTGCTATGATCTTAGTTAAAATTTTATAAGTCGAATTACAAAGAGAAATTGGTCGAAATGGCGTGAAACTTACCAAATTCATTTCTTTGGGAATAAGAGACAAACAGGACAAGTTAGTTATTTTTTTGATCTTATGTTTACTTCAAGGATTATTCAACATCCACATCATATCATTTTTAATCAAAATCCAAAATCTTCTATAAAAGTTTTTGGATAACCCATCAGGGCCTGAGATTTATCTAGGTCCAAATATTGCTATGTGCAATCCAAACACAACTTTGAGATCTAGATAGACAGAAAAAAGAAAGATAAGACTAGATTCAAGGGAAAATGGCTTAAATCCTTAGGATATAGGATAGGAGGGAGGAATTTTAAGTTCATCACTTCTGCCAAGAATTAGTCTTAGCAAAAATCCACTACTGCTGAGTGATGGCCCTCAATGTTACAACAAGAATGTTGCAACTCCCAAGGGATATTGAATTTAATTGTCAAACCAAGGTTCATACAAACTTAAGAGGGGTTAGCACTATGTGTGTAGAATGTATTGTGTTCTTATTTTGTTGGTATTATGCAAATGAAAGGAACTAACTTGTAACATAGAGACCATTATGTTGTCTATGCTACTAGAAATACTCAAAATAATATGAAAGAGAGAATAACAAGAAAATATATTCTATTTGTAGGATAAATGAGGAAAATAGATTCAATCATGATAAATTAAATATACTCTACTATGCATTGGAAACAAACTTGGAACTTAAAGAAAGCATTGAAACATCAAACCCTAATTTACAAAAAAATGGGAGTTCTGCTATGTTAACGACGTCAAAGAATCTACAAGTTTTATAGGATTAAAAATTACATTCTCAAGGTCTTGGGGACATTGTAATATGAAAATTGAGCTTAACCATGCTTCGGTTGCAAATCTAAATGAGTTTTTGATGCAAGACATGGATTTCTACAAGAGTCCTTGTTTTTCTATAGGAGAGTGTCCAATGAGTAGAAAAATGTGTTTTAGATGTGATTTGAAGAATAAGTTAAGGAGAGGTTAAAGGATGGTCAAGATGTATTTTCCAAGTCCTTATGCCTATGAGGGAT
Organism: Pinus tabuliformis; assembly: GCA_031772625.1. Lineage (NCBI taxonomy): Eukaryota > Viridiplantae > Streptophyta > Pinopsida > Pinales > Pinaceae > Pinus > Pinus tabuliformis. The sequence continues at coordinate 1,124,066,595 of CM062805.1, forward strand.
AAGTTTTTTCACCAAAAGAGTGATTCTATGGTTTCTTGTAGCTCTACAAAACAAGAATTTATATAAAACTAAATACATAAATGTATGATAACAAGTTAGAAAATAGTAATATAAAAAAGCTTAATCCATGGGAAGGAATGTTAGCTTCATAAAAAAAATATTTCTAAACTTACTAAAATAAGATGCATAAAATAACTTGTAAAAAACTAACTCATTAACTTGTAGAAAACAATATTCAAAAGTGATATTATAGAAATGACTAGCTAAACTAATGCACAGAGAATAAAAGTAGAAAGAGGAATCTTGAGCACCTAGGTTGTTTCATAACGTAAGGAGACTCATATCCCTAAAGAGGCAGCAAGCTAGGAACCAAAAATTCTTTTCATTGATCATAAAATGTGCTCATATATAGGAGACTACAAGATCGGAATGCTAGGAAAAATCCTTTAGTTGACTACTATTGATCTCTAACTTCAAAATTCAACTCCTAAGGGGTAGCCTCCTTGAAAAAATTATTTTTTTCCCTCCAAAATCTATATAAAATAGAATATTATTCCCTCTGACATCGCAGCTACAAGGAGGAATAGTAATTTCCTTAACCCAATTGAGTTTGGTCATCCTATAGTAGGGAACAAGTCCCATATTTTTCTCTTGGATGTATTCCTTGCGATCTATACCAAATATCCTCATTATCCTACAAAATAAGCACATTAGGAACTCCATAAGTCTTCACTCAATGAACCTATGACATATCATGTGCATTTATGGCATATTGGAAAATACCTCTTAAAGTCACATTATTTAAACCCCTACCAATATGAACCCAATACACCTTCCAGATTAAAAAACCCTACTTTCGCTTGATATTGTAGGTACGCATTTTATCATTAAAATTTCTTACACACTTTTATATTTTTTCATTAACTTTAAGTACCATTTTTATACATACCAAGATAAAAACCCTTTACCCCCTATATACCCCCCAATATATTATATCATTTTTTCCTCAATATATATCCCCCAATACGAATGTACATGGTATGGTATTTCTCCCACAGTGAAGCCCCTATGAGAAAGAAAAAGTATGATAATCATCTCTAACCTTCCTAAGAACTTATTAAAGCTAATAAATATGTTATTAAGTGAAGAAGCAAAGGCTAAATGTGCCTACGAAAGGTTATATCGGCCTTAATTTGTACCTACTTGGGAGGCCAATCATACTCCACTATTAAGACTATTACTCATCCTCTGAGCAACCTACTCATCTTCCTTTTTTTGTAACTGCTCATTTATATTTCTAATGATTTATATGACAATGCAAGAAGTGTGTTGACCTAATTTACGGTCCTAAATTAACACAATTATTTCTTATCAATCCGGGTTGTTTATGCTTTGAGGCAAGTTCACTATATGTAAAGATCAGATATAACCAAACCTTGAAAGATAAGTTATTCAAAAGCTAAAGATAATACATCTTATAACTTTAATTCAATCAGCTCAAAAAGAGAAAAACATTGAAAGGGTTCTTGACCTCAAGAAGTCCACCTTCACCTCAATTATTACTTAATGAATCAGAGATTGAAACCAAAAGCTCAAGATGCATAAATTATAAATGAAAGAAGCTCTTAACTTAAGAGACACAGAAGATATTCCATCATAATTCATTCATCTCAATATCTAAATCTAATTGGAAATAAAACTGCTTGCATGAAAACAAAAGAAACTAGTTTTGATTCATCATTTAGCAGAAGGGATGTCCAACTTGAACACCTATTTTTCCAACTCAATAAAGTTATGAATAAGCTATTAAAAAATGAAATCAATCAATATGCATAAACCATAAAGCAAACTGAAATAAAGCTTTGAAAAACTAGTGCTACAATCAACCAAATTACAATGAAATAAAACTAGTTTAACATGGAAGTGTACTTAGCTTGGAGTGGGGGCCCTCCACCCTTGCCTTGCACACTTTGAGAGGTGATATCAGAAGCTTAGATCAGTCACAAATCCATAGCATTGCACAGCAAAATAATAATAACACAAGTCTTCAAATTACTTCTCAATCCAAAAGATGTCTCAGCATAAAAGTATATCACAAAATCAATACATAAGCCATCAAAGTTTTGGCTTTAAATAAGAAGTCTCATGAACAAACTGATCTATAATCACTCAAAAAAACCCATCTACTCTCATCCACCTATCCAAGTCGAATTCATTATCCCCAACCCAAGAAAGATGACCATTCCTATGAAAACTCAAAACAACCCTATTTCTATGGGATTCCTACATGACTAGTCATGGTTGACTAGCACCAAATGGGCCTAATAAAGCTTGTTCAATTCGAACTAAGCATTGCTGGCTTAGTCCTAGTTCCCAAGCTGTCCATCCATGCATTCCATTCGTGCCCAAGTGTCCTGAAACCATATCAACCATAGATCTATTACGGGAATTTCTGAATCTGCCAATTTTGCACTAAAAAAACCAAATTTTCATAAAAACTTG